>JARQOC010001588.1:0-38404 GCA_033576535.1 Allobates femoralis
GGCAAATTGAGGACATAAGGGCCAGACAACGGCCAGAGACAACATCCAGCCCATCAACTAGTGGCAGCACTTGATGAGCCCTTATGTTCCTGACTAGGGATGAGCGAGTCTACTCGCTAGGACTCGTTACTCGGCGATTCTTAAGGGACTCGCTGGACTCGGGAATCGGCGAGTCTTTTAGCGAATACTCGCTCAGTAACGAGTCCAATGCAAGTGAATGGCAATCTTAGTTTTGTCATAGTTTACTTTCTCTCACTCGCTAGACTCGCTAGACTCGCTCTATCACATCGCTATATAGCTTGAATCTCCCCAAACAGCAGCGAGTCTGAGCGAGTCTACGAGTCCGAATCCTAGCGAGTCTGCGATTCCGAGTCCTGTATTCTCTATTCGGGACTCGCGAATCCAGAATCTTTTATGTTACTAGTCAGCATTGCGTGTTAGGTCAGAAAACTTGTGAAGATAGCCAATCATAGTCAGTAATGGCATAGCAGCTTTGGTTGTGTCAGGACTATGATTGGCTGCTGTCCATCGTGATGCCTATGTCATCTATGACAGGCAAGGCAGTATATAAGGCTTGCCCCCGCCATTTTGGGCACATTGCTGAGAAGAGCTGACCTAGTGCAGGGAGACTTGGAGCAGATCTAGGGACAGTTAGGCAGTGTAGGAGTCACATATAACCCAAAAGTTCTTTTCAGAACTAACAGGACGCAGTGTAGGAGTCAAGATTCCTCACACATAACCCAAAAGTTCTTTTCAGAACTACCAGGACGGAGGATTGCTGTACAGGACTGTAAGGAAGGGAGATAGGAGCAGCCTTACAGTGAATCCAGCACCATCCTCAGAGCTTAGTTCACCCAGCTTTCCGCAGAGCTGTAATCCTAAGCTTTTTCTTATTTTTGGCACTAGTCTACCAAATAATTTTGGTGCCATTTTTCCACAAAAAATTTCCTGTGCCAGTGCGTTGCTGTACGGTGTCCTGCCTGCAGCTCGCACGGTACTTGTAAACTTGCACGCAGCCAGCACCGCAGCCTAAGTGTGCCTGGTTCTGCGTACTAAACAATTTTTTCCTGTGCCAGTGCGTAGCTGTACGGTGTCCTGCCTGCAGCTCGCACGGTACTTGTAAACTTGCACGCAGCCAGCACCGCAGCCTAAGTGTGCCTGGTTCTGCGTACTAAACAATTTTTTCCTGTGCCAGTGCGTAGCTGTACGGTGTCCTGCCTGCAGCTCGCACGGTACTTGTAAACTTGCACGCAGCCAGCACCGCAGCCTAAGTGTGCCTGGTTCTGCGTACTAAACAATTTTTTCCTGTGCCAGTGCGTAGCTGTACGGTGTCCTGCCTGCAGCTCGCACGGTACTTGTAAACTTGCACGCAGCCAGCACCGCAGTCTAAGTGTGCCTGGTTGTGCGTACTAAACAATTTTTTCCTGTGCCAGTGCGTAGCTGTACGGTGTCCTGCCTGCAGCTCGCACGGTACTTGTAAACTTGCACGCAGCCAGCACCGCAGCCTAAGTGTGCCTGGTTGTGCGTACTAAACAATTTTTTCCTGTGCCAGTGCGTAGCTGTACGGTGTCCTGCCTGCAGCTCGCACGGTACTTGTAAACTTGCACGCAGCCAGCACCGCAGCCTAAGTGTGCCTGGTTCTGCGTACTAAACAATTTTTTCCTGTGCCAGTGCGTAGCTGTACGGTGTCCTGCCTGCAGCTCGCACGGTACTTGTAAACTTGCACGCAGCCAGCACCGCAGCCTAAGTGTGCCTGGTTCTGCGTACTAAACAATTTTTTCCTGTGCCAGTGCGTAGCTGTACGGTGTCCTGCCTGCAGCTCGCACGGTACTTGTAAACTTGCACGCAGCCAGCACCGCAGCCTAAGTGTGCCTGGTTGTGCGTACTAAACAATTTTTTCCTGTGCCAGTGCGTAGCTGTACGGTGTTCTGCCTGCAGCTCGCACGGTACTTGTAAACTTGCACGCAGCCAGCACCGCAGCCTAAGTGTGCCTGGTTCTGCGTACTAAACAATTTTTTCCTGTGCCAGTGCGTAGCTGTACGGTGTCCTGCCTGCAGCTCGCACGGTACTTGTAAACTTGCACGCAGCCAGCACCGCAGCCTAAGTGTGCCTGGTTCTGCGTACTAAACAATTTTTTCCTGTGCCAGTGCGTAGCTGTACGGTGTCCTGCCTGCAGCTCGCACGGTACTTGTAAACTTGCACGCAGCCAGCACCGCAGCCTAAGTGTGCCTGGTTCTGCGTACTAAACAATTTTTTCCTGTGCCAGTGCGTAGCTGTACGGTGTCCTGCCTGCAGCTCGCACGGTACTTGTAAACTTGCACGCAGCCAGCACCGCAGCCTAAGTGTGCCTGGTTGTGCGTACTAAACAATTTTTTCCTGTGCCAGTGCGTAGCTGTACGGTGTCCTGCCTGCAGCTCGCACGGTACTTGTAAACTTGCACGCAGCCAGCACCGCAGCCTAAGTGTGCCTGGTTCTGCGTACTAAACAATTTTTTCCTGTGCCAGTGCGTAGCTGTACGGTGTCCTGCCTGCAGCTCGCACGGTACTTGTAAACTTGCACGCAGCCAGCACCGCAGCCTAAGTGTGCCTGGTTCTGCGTACTAAACAATTTTTTCCTGTGCCAGTGCGTAGCTGTACGGTGTCCTGCCTGCAGCTCGCACGGTACTTGTAAACTTGCACGCAGCCAGCACCGCAGCCTAAGTGTGCCTGGTTCTGCGTACTAAACAATTTTTTCCTGTGCCAGTGCGTAGCTGTACGGTGTCCTGCCTGCAGCTCGCACGGTACCTTCCATCTCTCTAAAAATATCTTAGCCTCTAGTGTGTACCTTTCACGAAATAGTACCTGCTACTTGTTTTACAAGCCCCCAGAAAGCCACCAGAAATTACAAAATGTCACACAAAAAACCAAATCCCAAAAAAAGTCTTGCTAAGGGACAGGGACGAGGTACAGGCATTGGTAGTCGTGGCCAACTATCCACCAGTTCGGGCAGACAGACGAGGATTGATCGATCGTTCCTCCTGTCTAACTTTCCCCGTCAGGAAAGTAAACGAGTATTGAGGCCGGAAGACGAACAGCATCTAACGTCTTGGCTGGCAGACAAGACCTCAACAACAGGTTCTTGCAGCACTCAAGGTTCTTTGAGCACTGTATCTACTGTTGGTACATACCATGCTGGGTCATCTAATCCACAACCTCTTCACAGTTCCTCAGACCAACAGCAGCCCCATGAAAATGTTGACACAGACATGGGTCACTCAGATGACTTATTTGGTACATATAATCCTTTACATGAATCCGGTTTGCCAGACTCCGTAGTAGATGAGATACTTGATGAAGAATTGTCCATTCATGGACAAGTTTTAGAGACACCCCGGCCACATGAACGTGTCTTTCAGCAAAGTCTTAGACCGTCTCAGGAGTTGGAGGATGATGATGATGAGACAGTGACACACTTGTCATCTGGGGAGCAAAATCTATCTTGTTATCGGGAAGATTTAGAAGAGGAAGGGGTTGATGATGAGACAACTGATCCCACGTGGAATGTTGCGATGCAGAGCCAGCAGAGCAGCACGGAGGAAGAAAGTGTGTATGTCCCACCAACAAAGGCAGCAAGGCCGACTCCTCCCACCAGAACTCAAAGAGTCACCACTGTTGCCCAAAATGTGTCCACTGTGGCTCAAAATTTGTCAACTGTTGGACAAAATGTCTCAAATGTGGGCCTCAGTAATCCCTCAGGGAGTACAGTCAAGCCTAGAGGTCGGTCAGCCACTGTGTGGAAATTTTTTAAAGATGGGCCTTCTCAAGAAAATGTGGTCATCTGTACCATCTGCCATGCAAGGCTCAGCAGAGGCCACGGGAAAGGAAACCAGAGCACCAGCAGTATGCGGAAGCACATGGCTGGTCAGCACCCTATTCAGTGGTCAAAAGTGCAGCCTTCCACAACAGTGTCATCTGACCCAAAGACTGCGACGGTAACTCAGATACGTCCGTCACAATCAAGTGTTGCTGAAGCTGGTCCAGCTCATATGTACTCATCACAAGCAGCGGTTGCAGAGAGACTGAACACGAGTGCAGACAGTTCTCGGTCAGCAACATCGTTACAGTTATCAGTGACACAGCTGTACGAAAGGAAGCAGAAATACCACTCTTCCCACCCATTAGCCAAAAAAATAAATGCCCAGATAGCTAAGTTGTTAGCAGTCGAGATGTTGCCGTTTAGGCTTGTGGGTACAGACTCTTTCCGTGAGCTTTTGGCTGTGGCAGTACCACGCTACTCGGTTCCAAGCCGCCACTACTTTTCACGTTGTGCCGTCCCCGCGTTACATGAGCATGTCATTAACAACCTCAAGCGTGCCCTCACCAACGCTGTAACCGGGAAAGTACACCTTACTACGGACACGTGGACAAGCAGTTCAGGACAGGGCCGGTACATCTCGCTCACCGCGCATTGGATCAACGTTGTGGAGAGTGTGCCAAACGATGTTAGTGTTACATCAAACATCCTACCCACGCCACGGATAGCTGGCACAACCTCATTCAGGGTCTCTGCATCATCCTATATGTCCACTACCCCATCTTCCGCTTCCTCGACCAATCCTCAATTGCCCTCAACATCACGGCCAAGTTGGGAGGTTTGCTGCAGTGCTTCAGCAAGACGCCAACAGGCTCTGCTGAAGCTGATCTGTTTAGGTCACACACCGCACACTGCAGTAGAGCTGTTGAAAGGTCTGAAGGAACAGACAGATGAGTGGCTATCCCCACTCCAACTCCAGACCGGTCTCGTGGTGAGCGACAATGGTCGTAACCTAGTGGCTGCACTAAAGCTCGGAAACCTTGTGCACGTGCCTTGCATGGCTCACGTGCTGAATCTGGTAGTGCAGAAATTCCTGCGTACATACCCAGAGCTATGTGACCTACTGGAGAAGGTGCGTCGAGTTTGTGCACATTTTCGTCATTCGTCAACAGCGGTTGGAAAACTTTCATTGCTTCAAAAGCAATTGAATTTGCCCAACCACAGACTCATTTGTGACATGCCGACACGATGGAACTCTACATTCCATATGTTATCGAGGATCAATGAGCAGCAGAGGGCAATATCCGAGTATCAGTTGCAACATGCCCGTCAGACCGGCAGTCAGCCACGACATATTAGTACAATGGAGTGGGTGTGGATCGCTGACACATCTGAGGTTCTTGATAATTTTGACTACTGCACAAAACTGGTGAGCGGTGATCAGTCCATCATCAGTGTCACTATACCCATGCTGTGTCTGCTGAAAGAGTCCCTCATTAATCAGAAAAATGAAGCATTGAGAGCCCAGCAGATGGCTATGGAGCCAGATTTAAACAGCGCAGTACCTAGCCAGCAAAGCCAGTATGACCAGGCAACAATGGCTCCTGAGGAGGAACAGGAGCAAGACGATGAAGAGGATTCATTTTTTGTTGGTGCCGATGTCAACCCAGATGGTACTCAGAACCCCAGCTTTGTGTCTGTCCACCATGGGTGGCCTGGAGAGGAGGAGGCGGAGACAGACTTTGCGGATACAATGGGTATTGAACATCGTTCTGAGGACACTGAAGACATGACTCTATGCAGCTTAGGACACATGGCTGACTTCATGTTGACTTGTCTGCTAGAAGACCCACGAGTGATTAACATATTGCACAACGACCTCTACTGGTTGGCCACCTTTCTGGACCCACGTTATAAAGATAAATTCACCTCGCTGCTGTTTCAGTCACCACGTGGCTTGACAATTGACTATTTCAAGAGTGTTCTTGTGGAAAATATGCTTCGAATATCACCGTCAGACAACACTCTGCCCATAGTTAGCAACTCTGTGCAACAGCAGCCTTTGGTCGGGGCACAATCATCCACGCTGTCCAGAAGAGATGCTGGAAAGATGTCCGCAAAGTGGGCTATGTTCAATAAGCCATCGAACCTGCAGCGCCATGTTGCTCCAGTAACCATCTCTCGGAGACAGAAACTTACCAACATGGTACAAGAATACTTAAGTGACAGTACCTGCTTCCTGACTGATGCCGCAGTCCCGTTTAATTACTGGGTCTCCAAGCTCCACACTTGGACCGAGCTCTCGTTGTATGCCTTGGAGGTGCTGGCATGCCCTGCAGCTAGTGTGACATCAGAGCGGGTTTTCAGTGCCGCTGGGGTATCATAACTGATACCAGGACACGTCTTACTCCAGAGAATGCAGACAGGCTTACTCTAATTAAGTTTAATAGGAACTGGATTTCACAAGACTTCTTGAGCCCTGAAGACGACAGTACTCAGAGCTGAAGTGCCACGTTCAACATCAATATGATATAATTAATCATTGTATTATATTGTGTCTTTTTGGTACAAGCAGTATGTCCAAGACCAGTAACGATTTGCGTAACCATGTTCCTGCAACCTGGTAATGAGGCTGCTTCATCTTAAACCAACACTACACCTTAACTTCGGTTTCATTAACCATCACAACACCTTTTCACAAGGAATCAACCTTTATTTTCTGTTAGCAAACATTTAACAGCCCCTTGGGCTAATTTTTGGAAACACCCAGCCTAACAAGCTGATCATGGCCCTTAGGCCTGCATTTACACTAAAAATGCAAAACAGCCCCTTGGGCTAATTTTTGGAAACACCCAGCTTAACAAGCTGATCATGGCCCTTAGGCCTGCATTTACACGAAAAATGCCAAACAGCCCCTTGGGCTAATTTTTGGAAACACCCAGCCTAACAAGCTGATCATGGCCCTTAGGCCTGCATTTACACTAAAAATGCCAAACAGCCCCTTGGGCTAATTTTTGGAAACACCCAGCCTAACAAGCTGATCATGGCCCTTAGGCCTGCATTTACACTAAAAATGCCAAACAGCCCCTTGGGCTAATTTTTTGAAACACCCAGCCTAACAAGCTGATCATGGCCCTTAGGCCTGCATTTACACTAAAAATGCCAAACAGCCCCTTGGGCTAATTTTTGGAAACACCCAGCCTAACAAGCTGAACATGGCCCTTAGGCCTGCATTTATACCCAAAATGCCAAACAGCCCCTTGGGCTAATTTTTGGAAACACCCAGCCTAAGAGGCTTATCATGGCCCTTAGGCCTGCATTTACACTAAAAATGCCAAACAGCCCCTTGGGCTAATTTTTGGAAACACCCAGCCTAACAAGCTGAACATGGCCATTAGGCCTGCATTTATACCCAAAATGCAAAACAGCCCCTTGGGCTAATTTTTGGAAACACCCAGCCTAAGAGGCTTATCATGGCCCTTAGGCCTGCATTTACACTAAAAATGCCAAACAGCCCCTTGGGCTAATTTTTGGAAACACCCAGCCTAACAAGCTGAACATGGCCCTTAGGCCTGCATTTATACCCAAAATGCCAAACAGCCCCTTGGGCTAATTTTTGGAAACACCCAGCCTAAGAGGCTTATCATGGCCCTTAGGCCTGCATTTACACTAAAAATGCCAAACAGCCCCTTGGGCTAATTTTTGGAAACACCCAGCCTAACAAGCTGAACATGGCCATTAGGCCTGCATTTATACCCAAAATGCAAAACAGCCCCTTGGGCTAATTTTTGGAAACACCCAGCCTAAGAGGCTTATCATGGCCCTTAGGCCTGCATTTACACTAAAAATGCCAAACAGCCCCTTGGGCTAATTTTTGGAAACACCCAGCCTAACAAGCTGAACATGGCCCTTAGGCCTGCATTTATACCCAAAATGCAAAACAGCCCCTTGGGCTAATTTTTCCAGGCACCAAGCCTATGCCTCCATCGTGGGCATTGCATGTACTATGCTCCTAGTACAAGCAATTCTATTGTATGGGCCAAGCACCCTGCTTTCTGAAAAAAATGTATATGAAGCCCCTTCAGCTAATTTTTTTAGGCAACAAGCCTATGCTTGCATCGTGGGCATTGCTTGGACTATCATCCTGCTGGAGCCTGGAGAAAGGTCCCACTGTACGCTCTGTAGAAAACGCGTAGACGCGATGTGTAGCAGGTAGATGTCCCAGCCTCTCACATGTGTGTTCCTAGTCTTGTTGCCATAGCGAGGCATTAAGTAACCCCCCAAACACAGGCACTGTTTATTTGTCAGCAACATTTGTCTGTGGAGTCATGATTTTACACTTAGTAACCAAGGTGACTTCATGCTCCATGCGGTCCGTAAAGTACTTGCTAATGATGCTCTCTCTCCCCTGTCCTCCACGCCAAATGTCTCGGGTAATCCTTGACTCATCCCTCTCCTTCAAGCCCCACCTCTAGTTCCTAACCAAGTCCCTGTCACTCCAACTCAAAAATATTTCAAGAATTTGCTCGTTACTCAACCCTGACACAGCTAAAACACTCATTAATGCCCTCATCATCTCACGCCTTGACTACTGGAACCTCCTTCGCACAGGCCTCCCTGCCAACTCTCTTGCACCTCTCCAATGTATACTAAACTCTGCTGCCCGACTAATCCATCTGTCCTCACGCTACTCACCTGTCTACACCCACTGCCAAGCCCTTCACTGGGTCCCCGCCCCACAGAGAGCTCACTTTAAAACACTGATCATGACATTCAAAGCCTTACACAACCTATCCCCACCATACATCTCCGACATGATCTCCCGATACCATCCCTCACGCTACCTGCGTTCATCCAAAGAACTTCTCCGACACTCCCCCCTCATCTCCTCTTCCCACAACCGCATACAGGATTTCTCCCGGGCATCAACCATGCTCTGTAACTCGCTGCCCCACCTCATCACTCACTCGCCTACCCTGGGAACCTTCAAGAAACACCTAAAGACTCACCTCTTCCGACAGGCCTACAACCTGCCATGACACCCCGCTACACGCCCCACGACCGACACCTTCCCCACCCTATTGTATCCCCACCCACCCCTCGTTGAATGTGAGCCCACGCGTACAGGGTCCTCTCCTGTTGTACCTCTATGACCTTATTGTCTATGTTTATTGTACTTCTCCTTGTGTACCTTATCCTCATGTAAAGCGCCATGGAACCTATCGGTGCTATATAAATAAATAATAATTATAATGATGATGACTTTAAGCCCACCCACAAAACAACCTACACATCCTTTCCCTGAAAAAAGACAGACACAAAGCAGTTTTTGTAAACTGGGTATTATTCCGCCATAATGGTAAAAATGTCAGAATTTTTTTTTTTTTTTTTTTTTGGTACAACTTTGTAAACAGGAAAATATAAGAAATAATAACAATGAAATTGTGCAATGCACATGAACACAAAATAAAAAAAAAAAAAAAAAGGGGTCTACAGCTGCTGGTAGGTTGCCGCATCCTCCGGCCTTGCCAGTAAAGTGACACCATCACCCTGGTCCTGCAAGAGGTCAAGGGCCCCATGAATGGCCTCCGGCAACCCTTGAGGGTGGATCCTCTGGGCCGGTGTGGGGAAAAATGGTAGGTCCCTGTTAGGTGGCCATTGTGGAAAGGTAGGTACAGGCCTCTGTGGTGGCACATGGCTGTCCCGGGGTGTGGGCCTGTCTTGTAGGTTGTAGTGTCTGAGTTGCCACCCCTCCAAAAAATTGAAAACCTCACCTGGGTGGTTTGGTGGGCGACTGGCGTCAAGCACAATCTGTAATGCTGACCTTGCCCGCAGTAGCCTGTGAAATGGAATTTCATCCAGGAATGGTATCAGACTGTGGGCAAAGTCAGCATTACTTTGTGCACGCCGTCTATTAGGTGACCCCGGGATCAGACCATGGCTGGTGTGAGGTGGGCATCCAGGTTCCTCCTCTTGCGGCCGGACATGCCCCAAAGCTGGGGTTGGTGCTGGTGGCGGCGGTGGTGGTGTTGGTGCTGGTGGCGGCGGTGTTGGTTCTGGTGGCGGCGGTGGTGGTGTTGCTGCTGCTGGTGGCGGCGGTGGTGGTGGTGCTGGTGCTGGTGGCGGCGGTGGTGGTGTTGCTGCTGCTGGTGGCGGCGGTGGTGGTGGTGCTGGTGCTGGTGGCGGCGGTGGTGGTGGTGTTGGTGGTGCTGGTGGCGGCGGCGGTGGTGGTGGCGCCGGCCGTGGTGGTGGTGGTGGGTGTTCTCCACGCCGCCTTCTGTTTGGCGGTGGAGGGTTCACAGCACGCCGCCCTCTGTAGTAAGCTTCTCTGTGGGTAAAGTAAAAAAAAATTTGGTGAATGCATTGCATTTGGAAACAAAAACATAGGTCAAACATTAAGTTGCACGCTTTTTAGACTCTGTGTATCTGTGTATTATTAATCAGATATTTGTTATTATTATGAAAGAATAACCAACTGTACATAACATAAAGGAATACGTGACTTTCTTTGCTAATTCCATACTAATACATAATTTTTCACCCCCTGATTAACACCCACCCCCCCCCCATCCCATCTAATCTAGACGATCAATAACACCAATGGTTCACATGAAAAAAAAAAAGTCCCCCTGACTTCACTTTTTACTTGACATACTTAATTCACAAAACTTTTAGCTTATATCATCTATATAAAGCAGGGAAGGGGTTGAAAGGTATACAATATATATATATATAATCTATTTATATAATCGGGAGTTTGAAATTCCGGCACTGTAGCCTAATCCCAAACTCCTTAGCGTCACTGCGAGCGGAGACGCGTATGCGCCTTCGCGAGCCGCAGACGCTTAACTCACACAGCCGCTATAGCGTTTTCTCTAGCGGCCTCGCGCCCTCCGCTCACAGCAAGACCTGCGCCCCTCACAGCGCCCAATCCGCCCCGGCATGCTGGCATTTGTACTTCCCCCGTCTGTGCACCCACAGGTCTTAGCAGATCACTGATGCTGACAGCGGGGGGGGACAACACAGACAATCAAATCAGGAGGAGGTCAGTGTCAGGAGGAGATGACAGACGCCCGCCGGGGCCTGTGACACTGCAGAGGTCACAGCGGGGCTGTGTGTGCGGACAACGGGGAGGCCGGGGGCTACGGACGTACCGGACACGTCCTCTGCTCCTGGAGATGTGCCGCGGTTCCGCGCTCGCAGCGTATCTGACGCTGGAGCCGCGCTCACCACGCCCACACCACGCCCTCTGCCAAACAACCCACACCTCTCACTAACCTCCTGCAGCTAACCACACCCCATGTTTACCTTTGCCATGATGTCATTTAGCTGCGGCCGCTATCTTTAATAAGGTCAGAAATGATGGCAGTAATCGGATCTCTGCTCCCTCTAGCACGCCCCAACACTGTAGCACCATCTATTAACCCTATTCTCATCACCTATATACTCTGCTACCCACTGAGCCGCCTGTATACTCTGCTACCCACAGACCCGCCTGTATACTCTGCTACCCACAGACCCACCTGTATACTCTGCTACCCACAGACCCGCCTGTATACTCTGCTACCTCAGACCCGCCTGTATACTCTGCTACCCACAGACCCGCCTGTATACTCTGCTACCCACAGACCCGCCTGTATACTCTGCTACCCACAGACCCGCCTGTATACTCTGCTACCCACAGAGCCGTCTTTATACTCTGCTACCTCAGACCCGCCTGTATACTCTGCTACCCACAGACCCGCCTGTATACTCTGCTACCCACAGACCCGCCTGTATACTCTGCTACCCACAGACCCGCCTGTATACTCTGCTACCCACAGAGCCGTCTTTATACTCTGCTACCCACAGACCCGCCTGTATACTCTGCTACCCACAGAGCCGTCTTTATACTCTGCTACCTCAGACCCGCCTGTATACTCTGCTACCCACAGACCCGCCTGTATACTCTGCTACCCACAGACCCGCCTGTATACTCTGCTACCCACAGAGCCGTCTTTATACTCTGCTACCTCAGACCCGCCTGTATACTCTGCTACCCACAGACCCGCCTGTATACTCTGCTACCCACAGACCCGCCTGTATACTCTGCTACCCACAGACCCGCCTGTATACTCTGCTACCCACAGACCCGCCTGTATACTCTGCTACCCACAGAGCCGTCTTTATACTCTGCTACCTCAGACCCGCCTGTATACTCTGCTACCCACAGACCCGCCTGTATACTCTGCTACCTCAGACCCGCCTGTATACTCTGCTACCCACAGAGCCAAAATGGAAACTAATGTATATATTTATAAATAATACTAAATGTACACAACAGTGCTGCAGATACATACCTTGGCATAGCGGCCACCGGGTGAAGGAAGGACAGCCGGTCATAAAAGTGGTAGTGGTTGAGCAATGGAGCGGCTCCCGGTTGTCTCTCTGAGTACTGCCGGTACTGCTTCTTATGCTGGTCCCGGCAGCTCCTCCACCGTTTTTTAAGATGGTCAACTGTGAAATGATTTGAAACCGGCTTTAGAGATGTGTAATATTTGAAAAAACAAAAGTATGTGTACAAATCAACAATAACATTTTATTCATTTTGTGTGTGTAATGTGTATACAAGGCACAGTGACACGACAGTGTGGAACATCATCAACAGCATTACGGACATTGAGCTCACGTGGCCACAATCACAAATGAGGCAGGACACATGTCAACGCATAGAGAATGTAATAGTGCGGCCACCAGACTCTGGTCATTAGTGGTATTTATATACACCCAACCCCTTGGCCGAAAGAGCCAGGAGGATAAGACATTAAACTCATTGTACTGTTGTGACCCCATCCAAATATAGGCAACTATGCGGTGGAGCATGATAACACATTCAGGGTCCTGTATACCCTGCTATGGGGGCCCTGTATTCCCACTGCTGGGGGCCCTGTAAACCCACTGGGCCACTGTCTACCCACTGCTGGGGGCCCTGTATACCCACTGCTGGGGGGGCCTGTACACACACTGAGGGCCCTGTATACAGGGACTGACTGGCACCCTACAGTTTGGGTCGCAACCCTCCCTCACTGGCCCGACACAGGTGAGGACGGGGGGTGGGGGGGGGTGATGACTGGCGGCCGCCTCACAGTCACCGCAGCTCCCGCATTATCCTATGGCTCGCTCCCAGCCGCAGCCTCGCGCTCCTCACAGCCGCTCGCTAAGAGTCGCAGCCGCACGCCACTCACAGACGCTCACTCCCGGACGCAGCCGCGTGCTGATGACGTCATCGCGCGGCCAGGAGCTTCCGTTTCCGCCTGCTGCTTCAGGGACATGCGGATTATTCATGCTCCTGCAGCCGCATGACCCGTGGCACCTGGGCCAGTCCGCCCCTGCCTGTATACGACAATATGGGGGCATGTATACCCAGCTGGGGGCCTGTATACTCTGCAGGGGGAGGTGTATACTCTGCTGGGGGGCTGTCTACCAGTGATAGCCGCTGTATACCAGGATGGCGGTGAATATGTTTTCATAGTTTTTCGGGGCAAAAATAGGGGGGTCGGCTTATACACGGGTCGGCTTATACACGAGTATATATACAGTAAATGCAATATATAACGTGTGAACTCATTTAACTTACTTAGATTGCTCTGTTCCTCATGGTCACTCCGATGGAACGCAGGGAACATCTCTTGGGCGATCTCTCTCCAGGCTGTATTAATAAGGGTCGTATCCCCATACTCAGGATCTGTAGGGAGCCATAGAAATGGACGAGCCTCCACAAGTGCGATAAGACGCAGCGTGTTCACCATGCCACGTCCTGCTGCCATGATTGCACTGATGAATGGATCGCTCTGTGTGTGCGCCTGTCAGCGCGACTCGCTTCCTGTTTCCTTAAACCATAGTGTGTGCTGGAGAATCCCTTCCCTCGCATCATCGGCTACAAGCCTCAAAATAAGAGAAAAACCAGCGAGTTTGGACTCACACACTTTCAGAGACACATCAGCGAGTTGTAAATGTCATTATTCGCTATTACTCGGGTCCCTATTCATTAACATTGGACTCGCTGGACTCGCAACGAGTCCCGAGTCCTTGACTCGGACTCGTTGGGGTCTTGCGATTCCGAGTCTTTTCGGACTCGCTCATCCCTAATGGAAGCGTGATGTATGTTTGGGCGCTGAGGTAAGGAAGATCTCTGATGCTGGCTTCTTTTCCGGACTTTATTAAAATAATTGCAGTTATAATTATTCAAGCTTAAGGCTCTCAAAACCCACGATGCATTTCGACGTGCACACACGTCTTTCTCAAGTGAATGAGAGCCCTTCAATTCCTCCTATCTTATATTCCCACCCCTCAGTTATCATTGGTTCCTATTTTTAACTCAATAGTTACCACAATACCAGGTTACCAACCTCACTATAACACGCATAATTTAAAATACATAACATTATAGCACCATCATTACAATTCATTCCATCAACAAACATTATATAAATACAAAATAACCAATTTCCATACACTACCATTAAAAAATTATTATTAATAAAACAGGAATAGTTCTTAAACGATATAGTACATCAATATGGACACTAGGTGGGGATATATACTACCATTTATTCAGGTCTATCTTTCTCAGATTAGTAATCTAATATTTTATTTTATTAGTATTCCAGGTGGCTCACACAATATTCCGAATTTTACCTGCACTATTACTTATATTCTTTCTAGTGCCAGGTTTAAACCCTCAGGCGAAAGCGTCCCCATTTTAAAGATCCAGAATGTTTCTTTTTTATTTAATCTCTCAATTTTATCATATGCATATTCATTAATTTGATCTATAATAATTAATTTTAGGCCTGATGGGTCCTTATTATGAACAGATGCAAAGTGTCGTGACACACTATGGAGAGGGAATCCTTTCACAATATTATGGCGGTGTTTATTCATTCTTGCCCGCATACTTTGGGTTGTCCTTCCAATATACTGGTATTTACAGTCACATTCCAGTAAATACACCACAAATCTGGATCCACAGTCCAGTCTGTGGGGTATCTTAAATAATTGCTTCGTTGTATTGGAAAAAAATTGCTTCGTTGTATTGGAAAAAAATGTTCTACTCCCATTTATCATGTTTTTACAACATTTACATTTAACGGATCCACACCTAAAACTCCCTTTTTCCCTTTCCATCTCTTCATTTTCATCTTTCTTATTTCTATCCTCTTTCTGTTTTATTTCATTAATACTTCTAATCCTGCTTGGTGCCAGTATTCTTTGGAGATTCATCCCTCTTCTAAATATAATCCTAGGATTTTTGGGAATGATTCCTGCTAAAATGGGATCACTCCTCAAAATTGACCAGTTCTTTTGCAGAAGCTTATAGATATTCCTGTGGGAAGCATTAAAACTAGTTATTAGATTGCAGCCAATTTCATTTTTATTTTCATTTTTCTCTTCAGGGATTTCGCCGCTGATTTTTTCGCTACTGATTTTTTCGCTGCTGATTTTTTTACTACTGATTTTTTCGCTGCTGATTTTTTCGCTGCTGATTTTTTCGCTGCTGATTTTTTTATTTGTTCTCTTTATTTTCTTTTCCTTCAATTTTTTTTTTTTTGAGGCAGGTTTCCTGTGTAAACTTGCTACTTTTTCTAAAGGCATCATTCAACAATTTTTTGGGGTAGCCCTTCTCTATAAATCTAGTTTTTAAGATCTTTACTTCTTCCAGAAAGTCTTCTTTATTAGTGCAGTTTTTTCTGACTCTCCAGTACTGCCCATACGGTATATTTCTCAACCATGAGGGAAGATGGCTACTGGAGAAGTTCAGATAGCTGTTCACATCCACCTCTTTAAAATACGTGCTGGTACTAATTTTGCCTTGATCATCTATCCTCAATTGGAGATCTAGAAATTGAATATTGCTATCCGAGATGTTAAGTGAGAACTTTAGGCCCCAGTCATTCGCATTGAGGTCCTCCGTGAACTGTAATGCCTCTTTTTCGGATCCTGCCCATATAAATATCAGATCGTCGATAAATCTCTTAAAGAGTTTAATATACTTACTCCCTAGTGGGGACTGCGCAATGGTGACTGATTCAAAGCACCCCATGTATAGCCCTGCGTAACTGGGGGCGAATCTCGTTTTGTATCATTCTGACTCCCTATGGGGAGAGTGGTGGAGTGAGCTGCAGAGGAGGGAGAGGACCTGAGAAGACGTCAGCTGGATCAGCCCCTTTACTAGACACGTGACGCCGCCCGACACTAGTGTTTCCCCGGAGAAGACCTCGTAGGAAGCACGAGGACGGAACCGGAGGATTCCGCTGCTTCATATTAATAAGCTTATCTACGGGCTGTGGTTTACAACCAGACCAGGTGAGTTTAAACGCAAAAGAACCGCCCGTTAACAGCCCCATGTGTACAGGCGCACTACAAGCTGTTGTTGTTTTTTCTTTACATATTGATCAACACCAAATGGAGTGTTAACAGCGGTGCTGCCGGCATATGGAGCTGCATTAAGAGGAATTCACGGAATAGAAGGCTACAAATAAGGACTTTATAGAGCTATAGGACTGAGTACTAATATATATCCGAAGTAATAGGACATTATTGGACTGAATACTAATATATATCCGAAGTAATAGGACATTATTGGACTGGTAAAGTGTATTTTGATTGTGATTTTTGAATTTTGAATATTGTCTGGACTTTTTTTAAACGTTTTTTAAATGTTTTTTAAGGTTTTTATAGTTGTTTGAGGTTATCAGGAATTGTAAGGACAAAATGGAATTTTATATGAGCAATAGAGAAATACACCGTGAAATATTAATAAGGGAAACCCTAGGCATAGGGAGAATTGAGGATAAATTAGAAAGGAAAGATGATGGAGATCATGCACAGCTGGACAATGAGGAAAAAAAGCAACTTGTTGAGAAGCTTAATGAATATGAGAGGAAGTGCAGGTGTGAAATAACGAATCAAATTGATGCTATGTTCCTTAATCAATATTTAAAAGAGCAAATGGTACCAAAAGGGTTAAGAATAACACAAAAATCCCCATATCCTAATGATCCTGAATTCACGGAAACTTGGAATAATTATGTATTACAATGCTCTATGGGGATGTTACGAATTTTACTAAAAAAGCGTTTAAACTACAAGACGTGGGGAAAATTTGTTTGGATTTAATGGCTTTTAAACATAGTCGGGAATATAAGGAATCAGATTTAAAATTGAGAACCAGATTAAATAAATTTGAAGAGGATCTGATTAAGCGTAAAGGGAATAAATTCATGCGGGATAGAAATATAGAAAGGATAGATAAGGATGTGGTAATGGAAGAAACCCCAATATCATCCCCTGTAAACGAAGCAATAAAAGAAAAATCCGCTAGTGCTAGAAAAAAAGAAAACAAAAGAAAAAAGAAAACAGAGAAACTAGGGTGAGAAAAGAATTAGGAGCAGAATGTATAGTACTCCCTAAAGAAACGAATGACATCTTAAAAACAGCTAAACAAAGGGAGGATTATGAAAAACATAAAAAAAATTAATAATTAATAATAAAATGGTTGACCAGGAGGAATTAAATAAAACTAGAGAGAGTAAAATTATCCAGAAGGTAGAAAAAAAGCGAAGTATAAGAAAATTAACAGCTGCTAAGGAAATCCAGATAGAAAGAAAAGGGACAGGTGGGGAAAAAGATAAAGGAAAGAGGATAAGAAGAAATAGTATGATTGAAAGTGGGAAAAAGAACAGGAAAGAGAAAACTGGTGTGGTGGAATGCGAGGAAGAAGAAAATGGAATAAGAACTAGTAAATTTATAGATAAGGTACAAGAACCACGGAATATGCGGGTGGAATTAGCTTCAATGTCTTTTGATATGGAGGTAACCGATTCTGAGGATAATGTATCGTTTGAATTATTTACTGTCCATAATATTACAGATTCACAACAGATTGATAGAGAGAATGGTAATATAAATAATGAGAATGAACTTGTTACTGAACTTGATAATACGATGTATCATAGATTACCAGAATCACCGAATCCTTCCCCTCCATTAATAACCCTGAACTCTCCCCTTGAAATACCTATGCAAAGAATAAGGGATAATGTAAGTAATGGTATTACTTCGACTCAAGAAAAAAGGATGGGAGATAAGGTTCCCATAGGGGACAAAACACAGAATAAAATAACGCATTATTTTCACGAGGCTGTAGGCAGAAAGTCCAAAAGAAAACGAGACCAAGGGGTTGTAGAGGGAGCGGAATTGAATCTAGATCAAGAGGCATCATTAACAGAAAAGAAAAAAACAAAATTAGATTGAATAATCAGGTACAGGATAATAAAATAAAGGAAAAGGGGAATGCTAATGAATATGGGATTTTTAATCTCTCAGGTGCTAGACTAACGGAGGATGAAATGAGATTAATAGGAAGAGGGTTATCCTTTTGCCCAAAAGCCCAAATTAATTCCCTAGAGTTATTTGTTGACTTTAATGAATTTGTGAGGAAATTAACGGTGCAACGACATTTTGCGCTAGAAAAAATACAGGGTAAAAAATTTATGGTTAAGAATGAGAAAAATATTGACGTACAGGTAAATAAAGAGGAGGAAACACCAATTTTTGAAGAAAAGGAGTTCGTCCACGTTAACCCAAAAAACAAAAGTAATTTTTATCCAATGCACCATAAAGGGTCCCACCTTGAGACATTTCAACATATGTGTCTACGTGAAATCAGGGAGATAAAAAACATAAAAGGGAAAGATAATTTAACGGTGGGTGAACGTTCTGCCCTGAAAAATTTGAAAGAAAAGCACAATTTAGTGATTAAAAAAGCAGATAAGGGGGGTGGTACTGTAATAATGAGTCATGAATGGTATAGTAGAAAGGGGGCCCAAATGTTATCGGATGAGATTTATTATATTAAGGAAACCGCTAACCCCATGGATATAATATTGAAGGATTATCGGTCACTGATTGGGGCAGCCTGGAAACGGGGGATCCTGGACAGAAAAGAACACAAATTTTTACAAGTCACAAAATTTAAAATTCCCCATTTTTATTTTTTACCTAAACTACACAAAGACATGGTGGACCCTCCTGGTCGCCCTATAATTTCTGGTATTGGGTCACTCACTACTAATTTATCACATTATTTAGATTTATTTCTTCAAAAATATAATTTAGCACTTGATTCTTATTTACGTGATTCTTCACATTTGATCGGTATTCTGTCGGAGCTTCCCCCGCACCCAGATTGCTTATTGCTGACGATGGATGTGAGTTCATTATATTCAAATATACCACATGAGTTTGGCATTAAAGCGGTAAATTGGTTCTTGGAAAAGGACACAGAAATGCCCCCCCCCAAAAGGAGTTTATAAAGGAAGGTATCAAATTTGTGCTACTTAATAATGTCTTCACTTTTCAGGAGGATACATATAGACAGATAAGGGGCTGCGCAATGGGGACGAGATTCGCCCCCAGTTACGCAGGGCTATACATGGGGTGCTTTGAATCAGTCACCATTGCGCAGTCCCCACTAGGGAGTAAGTATATTAAACTCTTTAAGAGATTTATCGACGATCTGATATTTATATGGGCAGGATCCGAAAAAGAGGCATTACAGTTCACGGAGGACCTCAATGCGAATGACTGGGGCCTAAAGTTCTCACTTAACATCTCGGATAGCAATATTCAATTTCTAGATCTCCAATTGAGGATAGATGATCAAGGCAAAATTAGTACCAGCACGTATTTTAAAGAGGTGGATGTGAACAGCTATCTGAACTTCTCCAGTAGCCATCTTCCCTCATGGTTGAGAAATATACCGTATGGGCAGTACTGGAGAGTCAGAAAAAACTGCACTAATAAAGAAGACTTTCTGGAAGAAGTAAAGATCTTAAAAACTAGATTTATAGAGAAGGGCTACCCCAAAAAATTGTTGAATGATGCCTTTAGAAAAAGTAGCAAGTTTACACAGGAAACCTGCCTCAAAAAATTGAAGGAAAAGAAAATAAAGAGAACAAATAAAAAAATCAGCAGCGAAAAAATCAGCAGCGAAAAAATCAGCAGCGAAAAAATCAGTAGTAAAAAAATCAGCAGCGAAAAAATCAGTAGCGAAAAAATCAGCGGCGAAATCCCTGAAGAGAAAAATGAAAATAAAAATGAAATTGGCTGCAATCTAATAACTAGTTTTAATGCTTCCCACAGGAATATCTATAAGCTTCTGCAAAAGAACTGGTCAATTTTGAGGAGTGATCCCATTTTAGCAGGAATCATTCCCAAAAATCCTAGGATTATATTTAGAAGAGGGATGAATCTCCAAAGAATACTGGCACCAAGCAGGATTAGAAGTATTAATGAAATAAAACAGAAAGAGGATAGAAATAAGAAAGATGAAAATGAAGAGATGGAAAGGGAAAAAAGGGAGTTTTAGGTGTGGATCCGTTAAATGTAAATGTTGTAAAAACATGATAAATGGGAGTAGAACATTTTTTTCCAATACAACGAAGCAATTATTTAAGATACCCCACAGACTGGACTGTGGATCCAGATTTGTGGTGTATTTACTGGAATGTGACTGTAAATACCAGTATATTGGAAGGACAACCCAAAGTATGCGGGCAAGAATGAATAAACACCGCCATAATATTGTGAAAGGATTCCCTTTCCATAGTGTGTCACGACACTTTGCATCTGTTCATAATAAGGACCCATCAGGCCTAAAATTAATTATTATAGATCAAATTAATGAATATGCATATGATAAAATTGAGAGATTAAATAAAAAAGAAACATTCTGGATCTTTAAAATGGGGACGCTTTCGCCTGAGGGTTTAAACCTGGCACTAGAAAGAATATAAGTAATAGTGCAGGTAAAATTCGGAATATTGTGTGAGCCACCTGGAATACTAATAAAATAAAATATTAGATTACTAATCTGAGAAAGATAGACCTGAATAAATGGTAGTATATATCCCCACCTAGTGTCCATATTGATGTACTATATCGTTTAAGAACTATTCCTGTTTTATTAATAATAATTTTATTAATAATAATTTTTTAATGGTAGTGTATGGAAATTGGTTATTTTGTATTTATATAATGTTTGTTGATGGAATGAATTGTAATGATGGTGCTATAATGTTATGTATTTTAAATTATGCGTGTTATAGTGAGGTTGGTAACCTGGTATTGTGGTAACTATTGAGTTAAAAATAGGAACCAATGATAACTGAGGGGTGGGAATATAAGATAGGAGGAATTGAAGGGCTCTCATTCACTTGAGAAAGACGTGTGTGCACGTCGAAATGCATCGTGGGTTTTGAGAGCCTTAAGCTTGAATAATTATAACTGCAATTATTTTAATAAAGTCCGGAAAAGAAGCCAGCATCAGAGATCTTCCTTACCTCAGCGCCCAAACATACATCACGCTTCCATCTTTTTGTATCATTCTGACTCCCTATGGGGAGAGTGGTGGAGTCAGCTGCAGAGGAGGGAGAGGACCTGAGAAGACGTCAGCTGGATCAGCCCCTTTACTAGACACGTGACGCCGCCCGGCACTAGTGTTTCCCCGGAGAAGACCTCGTAGGAAGCACGAGGACGGAACCGGAGGATTCCGCTGCTTCATATTAATAAGCTTATCTACGGGCTGTGGTTTACAACCAGACCAGGTGAGTTTAAACGCAAAAGAACCGCCCGTTAACAGCCCCATGTGTACAGGCGCACTACAAGCTGTTGTTGTTTTTTCTTTACAGAAGAAACGTTTGGGACAGGATACTAATGTTAGATGTATGCCAACTCACAATATCAGAATTGTATGGGATACTAAGAGAAACATTACTTCCCAGGGGAATCTCGACACCCTTTCAAAAGTGGCGTAGATTCATGGGGTGCGAAACTGTAGAGGACTCCATCCTTTCAGGATGGAACAAAGTAAGGCATAACGTGTTAAATGAGCAGTGGCGCGACACGCATTTTCGCATAATTCACGGGATGATTTTTGGGTTCAATATACCGATAACTGCAAAAAATCCTGATAGAAAAAATTGTTGTCCCAAGTGCGATCAAAATAAAACAGACATGGGGCGTGGCCTAGCGATGGCGCCGGTTGGATGTGCACACTAACTGCTCCTGAGGACCCTGGCTTGCCCTGACCCGGGAATCGGCGCCTAACTCAGAACTGCACCAAAGATTATCTCCCTAAGTACACAGGAACACTGGAGAGGTGACTAGAACTTGCATCTGCGTCTCAGCTGTTGTCGGCGGGACTGGAGCAGGGAGTGAGAGGACACGCCGCCATAGTGCTCTGCCCTGGAGCCCCTGCTTGGCGGGAACCTCGTGCACAGAGTGATATTGCAGCTGGCGTGGAGCTGTATCACTGACTGACTCCCCTTGTGAGCTATACCGCTGCCGGGGTAGCTGGATGCTGGGTGCCCGACCCCTTGCCTTGTACCTGAGTAACAGGGGAGCTGGAGAGGATCGGAGCCCTGCGGGGATCACAGGAAAGGAACCACCACACTACAGCATTGCTGCCTTCTCAGCAGCTTACTGCTCTCTTCAGTTCCAGCATTATCACACGTCTGAAGCTCACAGACTACATCACAGCAGTGTCCACGGCTGCTGCATCGATCCAGATAAGTAAACAGGCCCTGCTGCCGTTATTATCCCCTCACTGATTGTCACATTAACCCTTCCTTAAGGGTACTTTGCCCTGTATCGCCCTGGAGTGTTCCTACGGGCAGCACCACCATTAACTTGCACTGATTGTCCTGCTGCTGAAGAAAGATAAACTGTGTCACGCGTCCTGCTCTGTGCCAGCCGAGTAAACAAGCTTTTGTTAACCCTTTTGCACCTGCACTGGTTTCCTACTTAGCTATAATATAGGGAGACACCATCCATCTCCTCCTTGCAACACCACTGGCCTCAGATTGAATATTGAAACCATCCCTCCTTAGTGACTTGGTAGCAGTGTAGACAGTATGGGACCAAAAAAAAACCCCCCAATCTACAGCAGCAACCACAGGGGCGTCCAAGATCAAAAATAAGGACGGAAACATCCAGCGCTACCTTGCAGACCACACTGAGGGGACACTCTCTGATGTTACAGACCCCCTAGAGGATCAGCCTAGCTCTGCGGGTGAAGGGGCCTCATCCATGTCAGCCTCTGTCTCATATACACAGGACACCTCGTCTGTAGTGGCGCAACTGCCTGAATCTGTCCTGGAGGACTTTAGAGACTTGCGTTCCCGTATGTCTGATATCCCTACTAAGACAGACTTGGAAAGGTATTTTGCCCGCTTGGAAAACCTTTGTAAAGCCGAGATACAGGGTCTTAACACTGCGGTTGCTCAGGTCTCGGAGCGGGTGGCAGAGGTGGAAACGCGATCTGAGGCTCACACTCTTACATTAACAGAACATCAACGGATTATAGATCGGCACTCTGAACAACTAGCCTGTTTGTTTGATCTCTTTGAGGACTCCGAAAACAGAGACCGCAGTAATAATATCAGGATACGCGGTCTCCCGGAGGCGACGGGTCCGTCAGAGCTTGTGCCTACCTTGCAATCTCTGTTTAACACACTCCTGGACAGGCCTGCGGACACCGCCATAGTTTTTGACAGAGCTCACAGAGCCCTTAGACCTAGATCATCTGACCCGAATAACCCCCGCGACATCATATGTCGCCTACATCACTACTACCTTAAGGAAGACATTATGAAACAGGCCAGAATTAACGGCCCAATGGACTTTGATGGGGCAACGATTCAATTCATGGCCGACCTGTCCAGGGCTACTCTTTTGAAACGGAGAGCCCTTCGTCCAATTACCGAGGCCCTTCGGGAGCGAGAGATCCTGTATTCATGGGGTTTCCCCTTCCAACTCCAGGTGCGTCATCTCGGTGGTCTTTTCTTGCTACGCGGACCAGCGGACCTGTCAGCCTTTCTGGAGGGACTACATCTACCAACGATCTCTATCCCAGACTGGCCTTCCGCCCCATACCTCCCATTTCGTAGAAGGGACGAGGGGAGGGGAGCTGCCTTGCCTCGGAGACCAAGAAGGAGAAGTTCTCCTGGCCCGCGTCATGTCGAACAGTGACTGAACTCTCAATTTCATTACTGTTTAGCCTTACATATAGATCAACAGAGTATCTATTAATGACTGAGGAAACCGGACTGATCGTTTGATATCTCAGTCCCCAAATACTGATCTGTTTTCTGGATCTCCTTCTGAGATCATTTATCTCTGGATGTTCTCCATGTTGTTCCCCCCCCTCCCTTCTTTCCCCCCTTCCTCCCCACCCCTTTTTTATCCCTCCTTTCTCCCTCCCCCTTTTCCCCCCCACCCCCTCTTTTCTTACCCCACTTTCCCCTTCCCCTCTTTTCTCCCTACCCCTCTTTCTCCCCCTTCCCCCCCTTTCTTCCCTCTTCCCCCCCCCCCTTTTTTTTTTTTTTTTTGCTGTTGCCAGAGATGACCTTCCCTCATATTGTTATTGTGTGGATCCCATGTTCACTTCATAGGGGCCAGACATTAAGGAAACAAATAGTTAACCCTCAATGACTCAGAGCTCAGGGTCTCGATTGGGGGTTGCCTTTGGACCCCCCTCCTTTTATGAGTCACAAAAGGTCTTCCCATGTGTTCACATCTCACTAACATGCTGGTGAGATGAAGATGTGTACGTATACGTTAAGTGTATAGCAGTTGTTTTTACTTGCAGTTCCTTACTTTTTAGTTTAAATCTATCAGCCGATATTATAGAGTCGGTTCCCTGGGGGAGGTGCCTGGCTGGGGGCCCTCACGAGAGGTCTCACCGCTGGTCACTATCCACATAGGGAAACTTGGGTTACAAGTTAGACTGTACTGTTCCGCCTCTACGGAACATTTTACAGTCCTCCCGCCTCGTCCTAGGAACGTGGCGTAGCCTATCCTGTTGATAGGCTTATAATTCTTTCTACTACTCTTACTCACACTTTTGTTTCCACTTTCTCTCTATTTTCTTCCTTTTCTTCTCTATATCTTTCTTCCCCCTTCTCCCCTCTTCTTTCCCTTTTCCTATACCCTATATCCTGTCCTCTAACCCCTCCCAAATCCTAAGAGAAATCATTTGCCATGTCTTCCATAAAGTTTGCCTCCTTAAACGTGCGGGGTTTCAACACTCCTCAGAAGCGCAGCCAGGTTTTATACGGCATGTCTAAGATGGGTGTTCAGGTGCTATTGCTTCAAGAAACCCATTTTAAACTGGCTCACGTTCCTGATATCCGCAATAAATACTACAACCAGTGGTTTCATGCTCCTAACCCTATTTCTAGATCTAAGGGCGTGAGTATTGCCTTTCATAAAAATTTCCCCGGAACCTTGGCAGAGGTGGAGATTGACCCGAATGGCAGATATCTGTTTATCAACTTTTCACTCTTTGGTCAGGACTATGCTGTTATTAATGTCTATCTTCCTAACAGGGATCAGGCCACCACGGGTGCACGATATCTCCGAAAGCTGTCATCGATCGCCCACAGGCGCCTGATCATCGGTGGAGACTTTAACATGCCTCTAGACAGAAAACTCGATACGTCGTCGGGTAAGTCGGGGATTCCCCACTCCCATGTCAGTGCTTTTAAAACTGCCTTACACTCCCTCAGGGTTGTTGATATCTGGCGCGTGCTCCATCCTGCTGATAGAGACTTTACACATTTTTCTCAAGTCCACTCATCTTACAGCCGTATTGATTACTTCCTCTTGAGTCACTCCCTGCTGAACTGGTCACCTTCAGCTTCAATAGGATCTATGACTTGGTCTGACCACGCCCCTGTGTTCGTGACACTCCTCCCTCCTCACAGCCCCCCTAAGGTCTGGAACTGGAGACTAAACCCCAATCTCCTCCTTGATAAGGAGGCAAAAAAAGCGGTCAATTCATCTATCTCTGACTTTCTGAGGAACCATGACATGGACCCTACTCCGCTTCCGACCCAATGGGAGGCCCTTAAATGTGTCCTAAGAGGAGTCTTTATTAGGGAAGGGTCGAGAATCAAACGTGAGAAATCTAAGCATATTAATGACCTATTACTTCGCATACAGGAACTCGAATCACAACATAAGTCTTCCCTCAACAGTGACGTACTCCTGACCTTGACAAAACTCAGAGAGGACCTTCGAACATCTCTTGATTTGGCCCACACCCGGTTTCGAGAACGCTCACACCAGTTTTACTACGAGTTCGCCGATAAGTGCGGGGGACCCCTGGCGCGTCTTATACATCCTAGACTGTCGACCACATACATCCCTTCTGTGAAAACAGCAGACAAAAGTACTGTACATCATCCATCTGACATAGCGTCTTCCTTCGAACTTTTCTACAAATCGCTTTATAATATACACGGGAACTTAACTGAACCATGTGAGCCTCGACTGTTACAGAGGATAGACCAGTACCTCGATGACACTTCTCTCCCACCGCTTATGCCTGCCATCAGTGCAGAACTGGATGCCCCGTTCTCCCTGGAGGAAATGACCCATGCTATCTCTTCATCCCCATCTAACAAAAGCCCTGGTCCGGACGGCTTCACTGCCAAATTTTACCAGGAGTTTTCCACAGATTTAGCCCCCTTTTTGACCAGGGTGTGTAACGCCGTTTCCAAAGAACATCCTTTCCCAAAACAGACTCTAGAAGCGACCATCACAGTAATCCCTAAACCTGGGAAGGATCCCCAGCTTTGCTCGAGTTACCGCCCGATTTCCTTGATCAATGTAGATGTGAAGTTATATGCGAAGCTATTGGCTGCTAGACTTGGACCTTCTCTGCCTCGACTCATCCACAACGACCAGGTTGGCTTTGTCCCTGGGAGAGAGGCCAGGGACAATACAATTAAAACAATTCTTGCAATCTCTCACATTAACAAATTAAAAATCCCGGCCCTTGTGTTATCAGTCGATGCGGAGAAGGCATTCGACAGGGTGAGCTGGACTTTCCTTAGTGCAGTGCTCGAGCGGGCGGGGATCGGTCGATGGTTCCGGGAAAAGGTGATGGCCTTGTACACTACCCCGACAGCCAGGGTCCGGTGTAATGGGATCTTCTCTAAACCCTTTGATATCCGAAATGGAACCCGCCAGGGCTGCCCCTTGTCCCCTCTGCTATATGCACTTGTAATGGAGCATCTAGCAGTCGCCATCCGACAGAACCCGGATATTCATGGGATTCAGATTGCCAACAAATCTTATAAATTGGCTTTATATGCTGACGACCTGTTGTTGTACCTTACTGACCCTGAGACCTCCCTTCCATCAGTCCTGAAGGAATTTGACCGATACAGCCAGGTCAGCAACTTTAAAGTCAATGTCTCAAAATCCGAGATATTGAATATATCTATCCCACTGGACCGTAAGACTCGGCTGAAAGACGCTTTCCCCTTCCACTGGTGCTCGGGCTCTCTGAGGTATTTAGGGGTTCACATAAGTGCGGACCTCTCACTCCTCTATACACTGAATTACAAACCCATGCTGCAACGGTTATCTGCTGACCTCCAGACGTATGGCATGAAGACTTTGACTTGGTTTGGTAGGATCAACGTACTGAAAATGGACGTATTGCCCAAACTGTTATACATTTTTCAGGCTGTACCCATCTCTGTTCCTAAATCTTTCTTCTCCCAACTCCGGGCACTCTCAACGTCCTTCGTTTGGCGGAAAAAGAAGCCCCGATTAGCGTACAATCTCTTGACGCGAAGTAAGTCCCAGGGGGGGGCAGGCCTACCCAATTTCTATCTTTACCACACGGCGTCTGTCTTGACCAGAATGGTAGATTGGTTTAGTGGAGCCGAACTCAAACAGTGGGTGACCTGGAGGCAGATATCTCCAGCTGGCTTATAACATCTCTTCCATGGGTGGTAGCTTCTAAGCGCCCCAGGAGCATTTCGGACTCGCTGCTTACGCGGGATGTTCTCGGGGTATGGGATGGAGTGCGCGCCAGATTCAACCTCTCCTCTTTGGTGAGCCCTTTGACCCCTCTTTTTGACAACCCCGACTTCCCGCCGGCGGTCGATGTGGAGAGGTTCATGTGTTGGTCCTCCAAACAGAAAACCCGAGTCTGTGAGACACTTATGGGTACTCCCTCTCTGCCAGCTCTAGTGGACCTCCGCGACAGATTTCCGGGTTTCCGACTCCAGTGGTTTGCCTATCTTCAGCTACAGTCATTCATAACATCCCTCAGCTCATTGTCTGAACTGACTAGGAAGCAAACCACCTTTGAAGCACTATTATTACAAACCACGACACCGACACACGTCATCTCGCAGATCTATAATATTCTGGCTTGCTCTTGTGATTCAGACCCAACATGGTATGTGGCGGCCTGGGAACGGGATTTGAAACTAGTTCCATCGGACTTGGATTGGGCTAAATCATTCCTGTGTACACACAAAATGTCATTGCCATGTAAGGTACAGGAAACAAATTTCAAACTGTTAACGAGATGGTATCGCTGTCCGCAGGAGCTCCACAGAATTTACCCATCCACTCCCGATGCATGTTGGCGTTGCAACGCCTCGGAAGGAAGCTTACTCCACATCTGGTGGAGCTGCCCATCCATACAATCCCTCTGGCAACATGTATTTAGGGTACACGAACACGTTTCAGGGATCCATGTCCCCTGTCTACCTCAAACAGGGCTACTATCTATGATTCCCGGTGCGTTCAGGGAGATCAAACATGGCTTGTTGAGGCACTGTCTGGCTGCATCTAGAGCTGTAATACCTCGGAAGTGGAAATCGAGGTCGGCTCCTACTGTGATGGACTGGCTCCATGAGATGGACCATATCTGTCGCATGGAAAAACTTTCTGCCCACTCTGATGCTCAGTTGAGTAAATATTTTTCCACATGGACTGCCTGGCTTCTGTTTCGGGAGTCCCCAGAATTCACAGGTATTCTTTCTACCTAGTCTAACTGCTCTGGGCAAGTTGCAATATGTACTTCCAATGTGGAGACATGGCGGGATGGCTGTTTCCTGATCCTCTACCCTTATTGTCCTCTCCCCCTGTGTTCCCCCCCCCTCTTTCCTTCATCAATATTGGTTATACTATTTTCTTCCATACTTAACATTACCCCTTGTTTCTGAATTTTTACTAGACTCTTTCCACCTCTTGTTTCTCTTTCTTAACCTTCACTTTCTCTCTCTTGCTTCTCGACCCTTATGGATCTAATGGTTATTTGAATATACCGAATGAATGACCTGTTCATTCTACATTGTCAGGTACAATAAGTATTGGGAACAACTTATTACGTCATGTTAACGCTAAGCATATTACGTTTACAGTGCCTGATTTCCCTTTTTTTTTTTTCTCATGTGCTTATAACTAAGCCTGTAATTGATTGAGTGTCTTGTTGGTTGAAGTATTCAATTTGTTTAATAAAGCAAATTTTTGAAAAAAAAAATAAAACAGACATGATACATGGTATTTGGTCTTGCCCGAAGGTACAGGAATTCTGGACTTTAATTAGAGACATGTGCTCACAAATGTGGAAGATCACTTTCGACTTAATCCCGGAAGCATGGATTTTCCAAGATATAGGGGCACCACAAGGAAAGGGCGGGGGGTTGAAAGGGGCACATACTTTGATCCTACTAGCGAAACGTTTGTTATTGGCATATTGGATTAGACCGGAGATGCCAGGGAAACAGGAGGTGATAACGGGGCTAAGTAAGGCATTGGAGATAGACAGGAGAGAAGCCTTACGTGATAAAGAATGCTATACCACAATGTTCATAAGAAAATGGAGGGGATTTATGGAGTCCCAATTGTCGAATGAAAAGATACGTCAGTTGATATTGCCACTGAGTGGAACAACATGGTACCTATTGGAAGAGATTGGGGGAACCTTAGGAAAATTGAAAATATGAGGGGCTTCTAAAAGAAACTAATCAAAGATATAATTTTGAATTCTGATATTAGGTATCGTATGTCCAGAGGGAGAGTGTAATTTGATGAATAACCCGCTATTTGATTAAATATCCTTTAAAAAAAAAAAAAAAAAAAAAAAAACACCTGAAGGAATATGATTGTTGATGTATATACTTATGTTGCTGTGACACCTGGCTACTACATGTTTATGATATGTAATGTTATATTTTTTTTTTATTTTTTGAAAATACCAATAAAAAAGATGTTTGAAACTACACCCCCTATGGAATTTATATAGATGTGTTGTGTGCACTTTGAACTCTTAAGTGCTACACAGAATTTTATAATATTGAGCCTTTAAAAAATTAAAAAGTATTTTTTTTTCCACAAAAATGATCTTTTAGCTTCAATCTTTTTCATTTTATTCGGTCAATGGGTCAACTGCTGAATTTTTTGTGCAACTTCTCTGGAGTTTGACAATGCCCTATATGTGGGGGAAAACTTATTTTTGTGCACACAGCAGGTCTTGAAATGGAAGAAGCAATGTTTTGGAGCACAGATTTTGATATGAAGGTTGGCGGGTGACCTGTCGCATTTGGTTAGCTCCTGATGTACCTAAACGATGGAATTTTCCCAGAGGTAACCTCATTATGGAAACTAGATCTCCTATGGAAATTATCTAGATGTGTGGTGAGCATCTTGAATCCACAGGCGCTTCACAGAATTTTACAAAGTACAAACATGAAAATGGAAAAATTAGATTTTTCCCACAAAAATGTTGTTTAAGCACTAAATATTTTCATTTTTTGAAGGATAGCAGAAGAAACTGGATGGTCTGCTTTGTTATATAATTTCTCCCGATTACGCTTTTACACCCATATGTTTTGTAAAACCACTGTTTGGGTGCATAGCAGGGCTCAGGAGGGAAGGAGCGCAATGTGGATTTTGGAGCAGAAATTTTCCTAAATTAGGCCAGGGTTACACTTGCACGATTCTATGTTCTCTACGTTGTTTGCAGAAAACTTAGAATTTTTTCCTGACTACACAGCCTGTATGCAGCCTTCACGCAGGCTGCATAGCGGTGAACGCGGCCCTAGCAACCCACTGTATTCCATGGATAGCAGCTACACAGCTGGCTGCGGGGAGTACGATTTGCACAATGTACAGCCCACTGTGTAGCTGGTATCCAGGGAACACAGCGGATTGCTAGGGGCCGCGTTCACTGCTATGCAGCCTGCGTGAAGGCTGCGTGCAGGCTGCGCAGTCAGGAAAAAATTCTAAGTTTTCTGCAAACAACGCAGGGAACTTAGAATCGTGCAAGTGTGACCCTAGCCTTAGTTTGCAGTCTTCATTTGCAGGACCTCTAAGTTCAACAACAGCTGAAACTACATCAAGAGACCAGATTTTGCAAATTGCACCCCTCTGAGAGTACAACTATATATATAGTGACATTATTATCTCTTGGAAACATGTATGGAGTCAAATGCAGTGAATGTTGCAGAAATAAAAATTGCAAATAAGCCCTCATACAGTCAATTATATTTAATTGCCTCTGTGCCCAGATTACCCTTCTGTGGAAACACACCCCATAAATGAAGTGGGCTTTTTTACTACAATATGCAAATGGAGTCTGTGGAGCCTCGATTAAGAGTCTCAAACACGGGACTCTTAATCGAGGCTCCACAGACTCCATTTGCATATTCGAATTTTCAGGGGGCAATGCATCATGGATTTCACTGTGTTTGAGCGCTTTAGCCGGCTGCCCGCAGTGTTTTCCTTGACTGGTCTCCCTGAGATCAGTGAGTGCTTTGTGATGTTGGTCTACCAGGCATTGCTCCCACCTATCCAGAATCCTACTCCACACTGATGAGGGGCAGTACCCCGAAACAGCTGTCTGTGGATGGATACCTGGCTCTGTTAATTCTCTTGTCATATCCTTAACTCGTAACTGAGTGGGATATTGACTAAAAGGGCCACTTAATATGGTGGTTATGGTGGTTTCTGCAAGGATTTCACCCCAGGGCTAGGTCCTTCCCTGGAGGGATATCTGGCTAGTCCCGTGTTTGAGACTCTTAATCGAGGCTCCACAGACTCCATTTGCATATTCGAATTTCCAGGGGGCAATGAATCATGGATTTCACTGTGCTTGAGCGCTTTAGCCAGTTGCCCGCAGTGTTTTCCTTGACTGGTCTCCCTGAGATCAGTGAGTGCTTTGTGATGTTGGTCTACCAGGCATTGCTCCCACCTATCCAGAATCCTACTCTACACTGATGAGGGGCAGTACCCCGAAACAGCTGTCTGTGGATGGATACCTGCCTCTGTTAATTCCCTTGTCATATCCTTAACTCGTAACTGAGTGGGATATTGACTAAAAGGGCCACTTAATATGGTGGCTATGGTGGTCTCCGCAAGGGTTCCACCCCAGGGCTAGGTCCTTCCCTGGAGGGATATCTGGCTAGTCCCATGTTTGAGACTCTTAATCGAGGCTCCACAGACTCCATTTGCATATTTGAATTTCCAGGGGGCAATGCATCATGGATTTCACTGTGTTTGAATGCTTTAGCCGGCTGTGCGCAGCGTTTTCCTTGACTGGTCTCCCTGAGATCAGTGAGTGCTTTGTGATGTTGGTCTACCAGGTTTTTCTCCCACCTAGCCAGAATCCTACTCCACACTGATGAGGGGCAATACCCCGAAACAGCTGTCTGTGGATGGATACCTGGCTCTGTTAATTCCCTTATCATATCCTTAACTCGTAACTGAGTGAGATATTGACTAAAAGGGCCACTTAATATGGTGGTTATGGTGGTCTCCGCAAGGATTCCACCTCAGGGCTAGGTCCTTCCCTGGAGGGATATCTGGCTAGTCCCATGTTTGAGACTCTTAATTGAAGCTCCACAGACTCCATTTGCATTTTCGAATTTCCAGGGGGCAATGCATCATGGATTTCACTGTGTTTGAGCCCTTTAGCCGGCTGCCCGCAGTGTTTTCCTTGACTGGTATCCCTGAGATTTAGTGAGTGCTTTGTGATGTTTTTACTACAACAAAGCTAAACATGTGGATTTTAGCTGTGGATTAGATATTGTGGTGCTCAGAAGGGAGAAGAGCATTTGGATTTGGGAACGCAGGTTTTGCTAGTTTCCTTATTGGATGGCAAGGATCTATAGCTCTTTTCCAGAGTCTTTATGCTACCAGGGACACGCTTTTTGTGGAGGCGTTTTTGAGAATCTGCATGTATATCTTGAAGCCAGCAAAGGCTAGGGTCACACTTGGCATGAGTTTTTTTGGTGCTTTAAAAATAAGCATGCGTTTCTGCATGCTTTTTTCATTTCTGCATGGGTATTTTTAGGTGCCTTTAGGCACCCATGCGTTTTTCCAAGCCTTTTTGAATCAGCACCAAAAAAAAGTGCATGCACCATTTTTGGTGCTGTTTTAAAAACGCATGCGTTTTTTTTAGAAAATGCATGCGTTTTTTAACATGGTCCCCTATGGGAAACGCATGCGTTTTTGCATGGTACTAAATGGTACTAATGTACCATGCGTTTTTGCATGCATTTTTGAAGGCAGCTCCTCACATAAGTGCAAATACGTAAGCCAAAAACACATGGCACTTTAGGCATGCGTTTTTGCTATTAGGGCATGCGTTTTTTGCATGGGGGCCTATGGGTGCGTTTTTACATGCGTTTCTAAAAATGCAGGTCTCCACAAATTCATGTAAAATCTGCAAATGTGACCCTAGCCAAAGATTATAAGAAGTGTTATGTCACATTTGGGACCAAGCATCCATTTGCAGGATGCTTTCAAGGATACTGTATTTCCCTTGCCATTTTTATGGCTTTTTTTTTTCATTTTTAGCGCTAGCATTAATGCTTGCATTAACGCAAGGTACATATATGTACCATGCGTTAACGCAAGCATTTCCCATATACTCCCATGTTAAAAAAACCTTAGCATTTTTGAAAACGCTCCAAAAAACGCTGCAGACCGTGTTTTTGGGTGCACTAACAAATGCGCCTAGCGTCAAATGCATTGCACGTTGACAATGTTTTTTTTGCATGGGAGCCTATGCAAGCATTAATGTTAGCATTTTTTAACAATTTTACATGAAAAAACGATAGATTTTAGCACTTGCATGACGTTAATGTGTCCCTAGCCTTACAGATTTAGTGTAGATTTTGGGTCAGAAAAAAAGAAATCTGAACTACATGTGCAAGAAACAAAAAAGCAACTTGGGCACACCAAGCACTTCTGACCTGTTATGCAAGGGCCACACTTGCACCGGCATACCGTCCAAGGGAAGTTCATCAAAAAGATTCTGGCAGCATTTAGGCAGCGTAACCGTAATGGGATGATGCCTTAATGCTGCCAATAGAATCCTATGGACCATTGACTCCTGAGCACATTCAAACGCCGGCATGTAAGTGCCGGAGTTTGAAATTTCGCACTATTTCCAAGCACACCACATGTCATTGAAGCACATGTCATGTGGTGTGCTTGGAAATAGTGCCAGACTTCAAACTCTGGCACTCACATGTGTTTGAATGTGCTCAGGAGTCCGCCCCCATAGAATTCTATTGGCAGCATTAATAGACTGACCCCCATGGACGGAATGCCAGCGCTAAAGTGGCCCTGGCCTAATAGACTTTGTTGGAATCAGGATAGACATTTACATTTTGATGCATCAAACAATACCTTGTGGGAACTGGGCCTAAGAGAGTCCAGGGAGATTCACAGTTTTTCCTTCCCTGTGGTTACATTCACAGATCTCTAGGGCAGAAATGGCAAACTACAGTCCTCAAAGTCTGAAAACAGTGCAAGTTTTCAGGATTTCCTAAGGGCTCCATTACACAAAGCGACGCACAAACGATCCTGACAACGATCCGACCTGGCCGGGATCGCTGGTGCGTCACTACGTGATCGCTGGTGAGATGCCAGACAGGCAGACTTACCAGCAATCCCCATTCTGCATCCTACACCCGACGGTCATTGGGATCGTTCGGGGTCTCGGACGCAGAATGGGGATCGCTGGTCGTTGCCCCTGTCACACACCACGATGCAGCCTGGCCAGCAGGAGATCGCTGATCAAAATATGGTCCACGCAATTCGTTATCGATCAGTGATCTCCCAGCAGGGGGCCGCTCGTTGGTGTGTGTCACACACAACTATATCGCTGGCGAGGCCATTGCTACGTCACAAAACCTGTGAATGGTGTGAAGTACCCCTTAGAATTGCACAGGAGCTGATTTCATCACTTGGAGAAATGATGATTCCAGCACCTTGTGCAATGCTAAGAAAAGCCTGAAAAATGTGTACTGTTTATGGCCTTTGAGAACTCCATCTGGACAGCCCTGTTCTACTGGTGTGTGCATAGTGTCTCACATTTCCATACCTCATCAGGCCAGAGGCTTCTGGCTTGCTCACCAGTCTTTGTAGGGCAGTATAAAAGCACCTGTTAGCAGAAACAGTCCAGCTCCCATGGAGTGAACTAAAAAAAAAGTTTGCTGTAACACACAGGCTTAGGCTGGCTTCATACCACGTTTTTTTTTTTATCCGGGGCTGGCCGGTGTAAACCAGACAGCCCCGGACCGGTTTTTGGCCCTATAGCAGCCTATGGGGCCGGATGGAGCCGGATGGCAGCTCTCTGCCATCCAGTTTCATCATTCCGGGACACTCCGGGGGAATACGGATTATTCTCTCCGGACACAAAAATGATGCTTGCATCATTTTTTTGTCTGGGGAGAATAATCTCCCCAATTTGCCAGATCGCGGATTTGGCCGGATTCTCCAGGAGCCGGGGCAATTTGGCGCTCCCTAACATGGGAGCCTATGGGGCCGGACCAGGAGGATATGGCAATCAGACACTGGCGGCTGCACGCCGCTGTTATTTCAAGACCGCGGCTAGCATGGAGCTTGAAAAATCAGCAGCTGCGGCTGCAATTAACAGCATCCGGCTGCATACAGGACCGGAGGGCACATTTGGCCCTTCAGTTCTGTGTGCTGTTCTGGTCCGGGGCTGTCTGGGTCATCCCGGACAGCCCCGGACCGGATCACAACGTGGTGTGAAGCCAGCCTTAGGCCGCCTTCAAACCGCGGTTTGGAGCTGTCAGGTTCTGTCCGGTGTTTTGCAGGATGCACCGGACGCAAACTGACAGCCCTGGACATGCAGAAACTAAGGGCAAATATGCCCTCCGATCCTTTTTTAGGCTAGGGTCACACTTGGCATGCGTTTTTTAAGGCGTTTTTTGGCACCATGCGTTTTTGCATGCGTTTTTTAATCAGCACCAAAAAATACTGCAAGCTGCGTTTTTGGTACGTTTTAAAAAACGCATGCGTTTTTTTAACATGGGGCCCTATGGGAAACGCATGCGTTAACGCATGGTACTAAATGGTTTTCACATGTGCTTTTTAAGGCAGCTCCTCACTTAAGCTCAAAAACGCATCCCAAAAACGCATGGCAATTTAGGCTTGCGTTTTTGCTATTGGGGCATGCGTTTTTAACATTGGGGCCTATGGGTGCGTTTTTGCATGCATATTCAGAAAACGCAGGTCTCCAAAAACGCAAGTAAAATCTGCAAGTGTGACCCTAGCCTTAAACAGGAATCATTTCTGCGCATCTGTGCGCATCTTTCCAGTGCTGAAATTTCAGTAGTGCGGGTGCAGAGGAGTGACGCACAGTGCTGAAATTTCAGATGTGGAGCTCTGCAGGTGCTGTACTTCAGCGGTGGCTCTGAAATGCTGCTCTCTCCATGGTGCTGAACGAGCGAGCCTGCATTTCAGAGCCGCCATTTTTTCATCACCAGGCATCCGGGAACTGGTTAGTTTTTTTGCTTGATCTGGCAAGATCCGGCGCCCATAGACTCCCTTTTTATGGGTGCCGGATCGTCCCCATCTGAGAGGATTCGGTTTTGTTCATTTTTTGCACGGACACAATAAATGATGCAAACTCCAATTTTGTGTCCAGGGCAAAAAACGAAAAAACCGTATCCTCCCCGAAAACCACAAAACCGGATGGCAAATAACAGCCATACGGCACCATAGGGATACATTGGGGGCAAAATCGGATCTGGTTCTGTCCAGTTCATACCGGACAGACCTGGACCCAAAAAATCATGATGTGAAGCCAGCCTAACTCAAACACAAATATAACAATAAACATAATATAGAAATATTACAAAAGTCCTACAGAGATCAAAAGCAGCACACAGACTCTTAAACTGGAGGGAAAAGTCCATTAAGGTCTTTCATTTCAACCCTGAAGGCTGCATGCATGTCCAGTAGGAAACAGCACAAAATGTTGGAAAGGGAAATATAACTTTAACTAAAACACAGGCCTTGGTTAAGGAAGAACTAAAAAATGCATCTCCAACAAATCCTTCTCTAGCCAAAATGACAACTAAGTAATGGGATACTATCTCACTGACCCAAAAATATGCCACTAGTAAGGTCCACTGACATTGTCTCTCCCTATTTCCAGCAATGGCCTGGATGGTTGTCTCTCTTGTCTCTGGTTATCTGCTGCCAAATGGTCTTAAGGGGTTGCAGAGGATACTCCTCTAGAGGGATTCTCTGCCACCACCTGCTCCCCAGTACACTCTATCATGGACACCACTGGAAAAGACAATGGAGGTGCTAGGGGATGACTACACCTTATAGGACAGACAGAACCAGCTTGGGAATCACTGACAGGCTGTTTGGCTTCTGATGCATTTAGCTGGCCAACCAAGAGACATCTGGGTCACACCCAATGCAAACTTCTCTACAGGTCAGCCTCCTCCTGGCACTTCTCAAATTGGTCAGCGTTGGCAAGCTGACATATTCCAACTGCAAACCACCCCTTGCAGCCCCAAAAATTCATGTAAGTTACCTCCTCCCCGACAAAGATGATACATAGTCTTTGGTGAAGATTGTTCTGCAGCAGGGTGGAGTGGTTCACATAGCACTTATGCTTAGTGCCATGTTCCACTAGGAACCCATACCCTTATCCTACTAGAATGCCACCATATTGCCTTGGGTGCATTGCTCGAGGAAGTCATTAGCCTTATGCCCATGCAACCAGTCGCAGGTGTTGGCATCTGCATGTCAAATCTCCTCAACAAAGGACACAATGGGGTGGTTGATACCATGTAGAATAGCTTCTTGGAGGGGAAAGGTTTCCCCACATAGCATTGTCCCAATTGAATGCTTCTGAATTTGGTGAGGGTGTGATGATTAAGCGATATTTGATGTGATGAATAAGTAGTATTTGTAAGGAATATTGCCATATTCCCAGCTTCCATCTGTCCTAGAGGTTGCAAGATCCACTCACAAACCCCCACCCTTGCTAGCCAGAGGCAATTTATCTCTGGGAAATGGTTGATGCCAACAGGCCACACAAAAGGGCTCTTCCTCACCTGTGATATGATAATCAGCTAGGGAGATGTTATTTAGCCAGGTGTATGTAGCTTCCTAGGAAATGGAGATTAGATGACACTTTGTACCCAGCCATTATCCAAAGGATGACTCCCTGCTGGGAATTGCAGAAGTGGCAGATCTAATTTCCCTGTATCACAAGTGGAGAGGAAAATCCTTTCAGCCAGCTAGACTGAGAGGAGACGAGTTATAACTTTTGAAATTTCATAAGCCGTCCATCCTGTGATAATGTCGAACGTAAATATGAAATCCACATATCTAGACGGTCATAGGGCTTATATTTATATGAATGTAGGATGACTGTAAGCCATCTAAGCGTAATATTGGCTAGTAGGCTGCTCTC
>JARQOC010001589.1:0-38391 GCA_033576535.1 Allobates femoralis
CCTTCACCAGTGGCGTAACTTCAGGCCCAGGGGCCCCGATGCGAAAGCTCCAACGGGGCCCCCAATTATTTTAAATCTTTAATAGTATTAGTCTTTTTCTATAGGCCAAAGGGACTTTTGGGCCCCCCTAGGCTGCAGGGCCCGGTTGCAATCGCAACCCCTGCACCTATTCTAGTTACGCCCCTGGCCTTCACCACTGAGTTCCCTCCAGTTTTATCTGAGGAAAAAACTCACCAAATACTCAGTGTGTGCACGAGGTCTTACATATACTGAGAAAAAAACTCACCAAATACTCAGCGTGTGCATGAGGCCTTACAGATACTGAGGTAACAACTCACCAAATACTCAGCGTCTACACGAGGCCTTACAGATACTGAGGTAAAAACTCACCAAATACTCAGCGTGTTCACGAGGCCTTACAATTACTAGGTAAAAACTCACCAAATACTCAGCGTGTGCACAAGGTCTTACGGATACTGAGGTAAAAACCCACCAAATACTCAGCGTGTGCACGAGGCCTTACAGATACTGAGGTAAAAACTCACCAAATACTCAGCGTGTGCACGAGACCTTACAGATACTGAGGTAACAACTGACCAAATACTCAGCGTGTGCACGAGGCCTTACAAATACTGAGGTAAACTCCCCAAATACTCAGCGTGTGCACGAGGCCTTACAAATACTGAGGTAACAACTCACCAAATACTCAGCGTGTGCACAAGGCCTTACAGATACTGAGGAAAAAAAATCACCAAATACTCAGCGTGTGCACAAGGCCTTACAGATACTGAGGAAAAAAAATCACCAAATACTCAGCGTGTCCACGAGGCCTTAGGCCACGTGCACACGCTGAGTATTTGATGAGTTTTTTTACCTCAGGATTTGTAGACAAAACCATGAGTGGAGCAATCAGAGGAAAAGTCTAATGGCCAATATTGTTGTCCAACTCCGATAAAAAGTCACTTGGTTCGTGCGTTGGCCCCGATATCGTTCATGCGTTGTGTGGTGTAAATGTGCAATTCGATGCAAGAACGATGCTAAAACGATATCAGGGGAGAAATGAGCAGGCTCTCCAACTGCCCGATATTGGATGGACGATCTGGCAGGATCGTGCTGTGTGACAGCCCAACACCGACTTGGAGAGCAACTTCCCCTATTCTCTCCCATGTTAAATGGTCGTTCCCTGGTTCGTTCGTACAAGGGGGCGTAGACATCGCAGTTGTGTTGCCTGCCGATATCTCCCTGTGTGACAGCTCCTATGCGATCTTGGATTACTGCCAAAAAAGTGCTCGCTCCCGTGCCGTTGTATACAATATCAAAACGATGTTGGGACGTGTAAAGTGGCCATTATAGAAACACCTGCACCACTTCTGTATTTTATCACCCACTCCTGGTTTTGGCTACAAATACTGAGGTAAAAACCTCACCAAATACTGAACATGTCCATGTGGCCTTACATATACTGAGGTAACAACTCACCAAATACTCAGCGTGTGCACGAGGCCTTACATATACTGAGGTAACAACTCACCAAATACTCAGCGTGTGCACGAGGCCTTACAGATACTGAGGTAACAACTCACCAAATACTCAGCGTGTGCACGAGGCCTTACAGATACTGAGGTAATAACTCCCCAAATACTCAGCGTGTGCACGAGGCCTTACAGATACTGAGGTAAAAACTCACCAAATACTCAGCGTGTGCACGTGGCCTTACAGATACTGAAATAAAAACTCCCCAAATACTCAGCGTGTGCACGAGGCCTTACAGATACTGAGGAAAAAACTCACCAAATACTCAGTGTGTGCACGAGGTCTTACATATACTGAGGAAAAAACTCACCAAATACTCAGCGTGTGCACGAGGCCTTACAGATACTGAGGTAAAAACTCACCAAATACTCAGCGTGTGCACGAGGCCTTACAGATACTGAGGAAAAAACTCACCAAATACTCAGTGTGTGCACGAGGTCTTACATATACTGAGAAAAAAACTCACCAAATACTCAGCGTGTGCACGAGGCCTTACAGATACTGAGGTAACAACTCACCAAATACTCAGCGTGTACACGAGGCCTTACAGATACTGAGGTAAAAACTCACCAAATACTCAGCGTGTTCACGAGGCCTTACAATTACTAGGTAAAAACTCACCAAATACTCAGCGTGTGCACAAGGTCTTACGGATACTGAGGTAAAAACCCACCAAATACTCAGCGTGTGCACGAGGCCTTACAGATACTGAGGTAAAAACTCACCAAATACTCAGCGTGTGCACGAGGCCTTACGGATACTGAGGTAAAAACCCACCAAATACTCAGCATGTACACGAGGCCTTACAGATACTGAGGAAAAAAACTGACCAAATACTCAGCGTGTGCACGAGGCCTTACAGATACTGAGGTAACAACTCACCAAATACTCAGCATGTGCAATAGGCTTTAGGGGGCCGTCACACGGTGAGATATCTTTAGCGATATTGTAAGCGATCACGTGCACGCGCAATCGCTTACAATATCGCTCACATCGCTGGTGAGATGTCACACAGACAGACTCACCAGCGATGTGGAGCCGCGATCTCGCTGGTAACTATGGTACACATCGGGTAACTAGGCGCCGCGCGTCGCTTAGTTACCCGACGTGTACCATAGTTACCATCTCCCAGCATAGGCGCGGTCGCTGGGAGATGGATCATCGTGGTGTCATACACCACGATGATGCAGATCGTTGCATCGTTCATCGCTAGATCTGAGAACCGAACCTCAGATCAGCGATGTCACGATCAAGCGATTTACCATCGTAAATCGCTTGATTACATGCAACGATATCTTGCCAGATATCGCTTAAGCGATCAAAAAGGAGATCGCTTAAACGATATCGGGCAAGATATCGTTCCGTGTGACGGCCCCCTTACAGATACTGAGGAAAAAACTGACCAAATACTCAGCGTGTGCACGAGGCCTTACAGATACTGAGGTAACAACTCACAAAATATACAATGTGCGCACCCACTACCCCTCCACCTTGGATAGACATGTGAAATACCTCTACATATTGTATGTGCCCCTCTATGTGAATATTTTTCTTGAATCATGAATGCATGGACTCCATACGTACATGATCCAAGCAAGATAGCCACTTAGAGGGGCACATGATACACCATGTATAGCCATTTCACATGTTTCTGTATTATCCAAGATGGTGGGGCACACCACTCCAGTGATTAAGGGGCCTTTCACATCAGCGGTTTTGCTAATGTGCGGCCGATTCGGCAGGTGGCGCCGGATCAGCCGCCTAATGGCCGACTTGCGGTCCAGATGCGGCAAGCCCTATGCATTGTCTATGGGGCTTGCGGTCCGGTGCGGCAAGTGCGGTTCTGCTGAGTGCGGCAGATTCGACAATTGCGGCCGCGAAAAAAAAACACCACTTGTAGAGTTTTTTTTTCGCGGCCACAAGTGCCTGATCTGCCGCACTCAGCAGAACCGCACTTGTGATAGACAATGCATGGGGCTTGCCGCATCCGGGCCGCAAGTCGGCCGTTAGACGGACGATCCGACACATGCGGCGCCACCTGCTGGAACGGCCCAAACATCAGCTAAACACTGATGTGAAAGCAGCGTTCGTTAGGCCCCTTTCACATCACCGTGTCTTTCAAATTGCAGCAGATCCAGCAGATTTACCACATTTGCTGCCTAACAGCCGTTGCGACGATGGATGACAACGCGGTCAGCAGCGTTTTTTTTTCCACCGCCGCAAATGCCAGACTTGCCGCACCCAGCAGAACCGCACTTGCCGCACCAAACCGCAAGCACCATAAACAATGCATGGGGCTTGCCGCAAGTGTGCCGCAAGTGCGGCCGTTAGTCGGCAGATGCGGTAAATCTGCCGGATCTGCCACAATCTGAAAAAAAGCAGATGTGAAAGGGGCCTTAGTACACAAATCATTTAATTACTGCTTACATTCTTTCTTTACACTGACTGAGTCCTCCCTGCCATGCAGCAGCCACCAGGTCTGGCTGGCAGTGCACACACAGAGCACAGCCACAGGCAGCAGCTGCAGCAGCAGGGCAGGAGTCAGGAGTGGACATATCACTCACCTCTCTGTCACACAGGCACGTCCTCTCTGTGCTCTGTGTCGGCATTAGGTGACGGTCCCTCTCCTCAGACTCCCTCTCTTCATTCAGGCGGCGACCCAGGAGGTGGTGGACGGCGGTCGGCGCGTGAGACACAGACTCAGTCAGGAGGATGGAGGAGTCTGCTCAGCCTCAGTCGAGATCAGCTGCCTGCCTGGGTCTGGGTCCTCCTAGAGTAGGAGGATTCAGCAAAGCCCGGTCGGGCCCGGCAGAATCAGCATAGCAGGGCGGACAGCGGCAGCCGGGACTCGGGAGAACAATGCTGCCAGCAGAGGCCGCTGGGACTATAGGAGTGGGAGCAACATCCGCAGGCAGCTACCACCGGTACGCACACCTTGTAAGCACACAGTTCCACATGCTCCATACATACATGGCTACGCTCCGTACACCTAGTACACACTCAACTCTGCTCCATACACCTCGTACACATGGCTCAGCTCCGTACACCTCGTACACTCGGCTCTGCTCTGTACACCTTGTACGCATGCGGCTCTGCTCCATGCACCTTGTACACACTCAGCTCCGCTCCATACACCTCATACACACTCGGCTTCGCTCCATACACCTCATACACACTCGGCTTCGCTCCGTACACCTCTTACGCACTCGGCTCTAATCCGAACACCTCGTACACGCTCGGCTCCATACACATGCGGCTCCGCTCCATACACCTAGTACAAACGCGGCTCCGCTCCATACACCTCGTACACACGCGGCTCTGCTCTGTACACCTCATACACATGTGGCTCCACTCCGTACACCTTGTACACATGCGGCTCTGCTCCTACACCTGTACACACTCGGCTCAGCTCCATACACCTCGTACACACGCGGCTCTGCTCCGTCACCTCGTACACACCGGCTCCGCTCCACACACCTGTTACACACATGGCTCTGCTCCTACACCTCGTACACACATGCTCTGCTCCATACACTTTACACACTGGCTTGGCTCTGTACACCCTGTACACACTTGGCTCCGCTCTGCCATCCGTACACCTTGTACACCACTCGGCTCTGCTCCGTACACCTGTACACGTCTCTGCTCCGTACACCTCACTCTACTCCATACACCTCATACACATTGGCTCCGCTCCGTACACCTCGTTTACATGCGGCTCCGCTCCGTACACCTCGTACACACGCGGCTCTGCTCCGTACACCTCGTACACACACGGCTCCGCTCCGTACACCTCGTTTACATGCGGCTCCGCTCCGTACACCTCGTACACACGGCTCCGCTCCGTACACCTCGTACACACACGGCTCCGCTCCATACACCTCGACACACTCAGCTCTGTACACCTCGTACACACTCGGCTCCGCTCCGTACACCTCATACACACACGGCTCCGCTCCATACACCTCGTACACACTCAGCTCTGTACACCTCGTACACACTCGGCTCCACTCCGTACACCTCGTACACCTCGGCTCCGCTCCGTACACCTCGTACACACCGGCTCCCTCCGTACACCTCGTTTACACACGGCTCCGACTCCGTACACCTCGTACACACTCGGCTCCGCTCCGTACACCTCGTACACATCGGCTCCGCTCCGTACACCTCGTATACACACGGCTCCACTCCATACACCTCGTTCCACATCGGCTCCGCTCCGTACACCTCGACCACACTCAGCTCGCTCGTACACCTCGTACACACACGGCTCCACTCCATACACCTCGTACACACTCGCTCCGCTCCGTACACCTCGTACACACTCGGCTCCACTCCATACACCTCGTACACACTCGGCTCCGCTCCGTACACCTCGTACACACTCGGCTCCGCTCCGTACACCTCGTATACACACGGCTCCACTCCATACCTCTCGTATACACACGGCTCCACTCCATACACCTCGTACACACTCGCTCCGCTCCGTACACCTCGTACACACTCGGCTCCCTCCGTACACCTCGTATACACACCGGCTCCCTCCGTACACCTCGTACACACTCGGCTCCGCTCCGTACACCTCGTACACACTCGGCTCCGCTCCGTACACCTCGTACACACTACGGCTCCCTCCTACACTCGTACACACGGCTCCGACTCCATACACCTCGACACAGCTCCAGCTCCTACACTCGTACACACTCGGCTCCACTCCGTACACCTCATACACACTCGGCTCCACTCCGTACACCTCGTACACACTCGGCTCCCTCCGTACACCTCGTACACACACGGCTCCACTCCGTACACCTCGTACACACTCGGCTCCGCTCCTACACCTCGTACACACTCGGCTCCGCTCCGTACACCTCGTATACACACGGCTCCACTCCGTACACTCGTACACACTCGGCTCCTGCTCCGTACACCTCGTACACACTCGGCTCCCTCCGTACACCTCGTACACACTCGGCTCCGCTCCGTACACCTCGTAACACTCGGCTCCCTCCTACACCTCGTACACACTCGGCTCCGCTCCGTACACCTCGTACACACTCGGCTCCGCTCCGTACACCTCGTCATCACACTGGCTCCACTCCGTACACCTCGTACACACTCGGCTCGCTCCGTACACCTCGTACACACTCGGCTCCGCTCCGTACACCTCGTACACACACGGCTCCGCTCCGTACACCTCGTACACACTCGGCTCCGCTCCGTACACCTCGTACACACTCGGCTCCGCTCCGTATCACCTCGTACACACTCGGCTCCGCTCCGTACACCTAGTACACACTCGGCTCCGCTCCGTACACCTCGTACACACTCGGCTCCACTCCATACACCTCGTACACACTCGGCTCCGCTCCGTACACCTAGTACACACTCGGCTCTGCTACATCCACACTGTAAATCCCTCCTGAGTCCTGACCCCACACATAACCTTCATCTCATCTTCCTCACCTCTCCAGCACCATGACAACCATCACAGAGTGGAGGCTGCATAACGAGGAGCTGATCATGTGATCCCTGACTCCTCCCCTCCATCACATCATCACAGGTCCTGTAAGCACAGGTCCTCCTGTGCGGCTCTACAGGTGAGCTCACACACTGCGGGGGGGAGAGACGGTGGCGGCAGCGGCCGGGACTATAGGAGAGAGAGCGCCACCATCAGGCCCCTGCGGTTGCCGCTCCCTGTCAACTAGCAGAGCTCATCACCTCATGGATGCTGTGCCTGCGTGCAGAGTGCTGTGTGGTGGCGCCGTGGCGGATTATAATGGGGCAATTTACCCCCTGGACTGTGGGCCCCTAGACACCATTGACCTCATTATAATCCGCCACTGTATATATGTATATGTGTGTGTGTGGGGTGTGTATATGGGTGTCTGGTATGTATTATAGGTGTCTGTGTATGTGGGTGTGTATATAGGTGTGTGTTGTGTATATGGGTGTGTAATGTGGTATGTGGGTGTGTGATGTGTAGTATTGGGTGTGTGTGGTATATGAGTTGTTTTGGTGTATGTGTATATTGGGGGGTATTATGGGTGTATTGTGTGTGTATATGGAGTGTGTTTATGGTGTATGTGTATATTGGGGGGGTGTATATGGGTGTGTTGTGTGTGTGTATATGGGAGTGTGTTTATGGGTGTATGTGTATATTGGGGGGGTATATATGGGGGTGTATGTGTGTGTGTATATGGGAGTGTGTTTATGGGTGTATGTGTATATTGGGGGGGTATATATGGGGGTGTATGTGTGTGTGTATATGGGAGTGTGTTTATGGGTGTATGTGTATATTGGGGGGGTATATGGGTGTCTGTGTATGTGTATATGGGGGGTGTATGTGTGTGTATGGGAGTAGATGGGGGTGAAACCCAGCTAGAGGCAGACAAGTAGGAACAGGAGAGGATTATCAGTATACGTCATTCTGTGTGATTAATGCAGCCTCAGGTCCATAACTGCAGAGTGTGTGCATCTGTGTATGTTTTGATGTATGTGCATCCGTGTGTCCATGCCCATGGTGATGTATGTAAGTGGTGACATGTGATGTGTGTATCTATGATTGGTGCGTGTGTGGTGATGTATGTATGTATGTGTCCATACACATGGTGACAATTGTGCGTCATGTTTGTGGTGACAATCTCTTCCTCCCTGACAATGTGTGGTCACCTGGTGTGGCCCCCCAGCTCCATCAGGACTCTGTGCCCAGTGAAGGAGCAGTGACACAGGACTCAGGCAGCCATTAGCGCCAAGTGTGCAAAACTCCGGCCTGTCCGTGTCCTCCATGTCTGCTCTGCCCCCCTGAGCCTGCGCAGTTTCCTCTATGTCCGCTCTGCCCCCTGAGCCTGCACAGTGTCCTTTATGTTCTCTCTGCCTCCTGACCCTGCACAGTGTCCTCCATGTGCGGTCTGCCCCCTGAGCCTGCACAGTGTCCTCCATGTCTGCTCTGCCCCCTGAGCCTGCGCAGTGTCCTCCATGTCCGCTCTGCCCCCTGAGCCTGCGCAGTGTCCTCCATGTCCGCTCTGCCCCCTGAGCCTGCACAGTGTACTCCATGTCCGCTCTGCCCCCTGAGCCTGCTTCAGTGTCCTTCATGTTCTCTCTGCCCCCTGACCTGCGCAGTGTCCTCCTTGTCCGGTCTGCCCCCTGAGCCTGCGCAGTGTCCTCCATGTCCGCTCTGCCCCTGAGCCTGCACAGTGTCCTTCATGTTCTCTCTGCCCCCTGAGCCTGCACTATGTCCTCCACGTCCGCTCTGCCCCCCTGAGCCTGCACAGTGTCCTTCATGTTCCCTCTGCCCCCTGAGCCTGCACTATGTCCTCCACGTCCGCTCTGCCCCCCCGAGCCTGGACAGTGTCCTTCATGTTCTCTCTGCCCCCCTGAACCTGCGCAGTGTCCTCCATGTCCGGTCTGCCCCCTGAGCCTGCCCAGTGTCCTCCATGTCCGCTCTGCCCCCTGAGCCTGCACAGTGTCCTTCATGTTCTCTCTGCCCCCTGAGCCTGCACTATGTCCTCCACGTCCGCTCTGCCCCCTGAGCCTGCACAGTGTCCTTCATGTTCTCTCTGCCCCCTGAGCCTGCACTATGTCCTCCACGTCCGCTCTGCCCCCCCGAGCCTGGACAGTGTCCTTCATGTTCTCTCTGCCCCCCTGAACCTGCGCAGTGTCCTCCATGTCCGCTCTGCCCCCTGAGCCTGCACAGTGTACTCAATGTCCGGTCTGCCCCCCTGAGCCTGCACAGTGTCCTCCATGTCCGGTCTGCCCCCCTGAGCCTGCGCAGTGTCCTTCATGTTCTCTCTGCCCCCTGAGCCTGCACAGTGTCCTCCATGTCCGCTCTGCCCCTGAGCCTGCACAGTGTCCTCCATGTCCGGTCTGCCCCCCGACCCGCAGGTCCTCCATGTCCGCTCTGCCCCCCCTGAGCCTGCGCAGTGTCCTCCATGTCCGCTCTGCCCTCCCTGAGCCTGCGCAGTGTCCTCCATGTCTGCTCTGCCCCCTGAGCCTGCGCAGTGTCCTCCATGTCTGCTCTGCCCCCTAAGCCTGCGCAGTGTCCTCCATGTCCGCTCTGCCCCCTGAGCCTGCGCAGTGACCTCTATATATACTCTGCCCCCTGAGCCTGCGCAGTGTCCTCCATGTTCACTCTGCCCCCTGAGCCTGCACAGTGTCCTCTATGTATACTCTGCCCCCTGAGCCTGCGCAGTGTCCTCCATGTCTGCTCTGCCCCTGAGCCTGCGCAGTGTCCTCCATGCCTGCTCTGCCCCCCTGCGCCTGCGCAGTGTCCTCCATGTCTGCTCTGTCCCCCTGAGCCTGCGCAGTGTCCTCCATGTCCTCTCTGCCCCCCTGAGCCTGCGCAGTGTCCTCCATGTCCGCTCTGCCCTCCCTGAGCCTGCGCAGTGTCCTCCATGTCTGCTCTGCCCCCTGAGCCTGCGCAGTGTCCTCCATGTCTGCTCTGCCCCTGAGCCTGCGCAGTGTCCTCCATGTCTGCTCTGCCCCCTGAGCCTGCGCAGTGTCCTCCATGTCTGCTCTGCCCCCCTGAGCCTGCGCAGTGTCCTCATGTTACTCTGCCCCCTGAGCCTGCGCAGTGTCCTCTATGTATACTCTGCCCCCTGAGCCTGCACAGTGTCCTCCATGTCTGACCTGCCCCCCGAGCCTGCGCAGTGACCTCTATATATACTCTGCCCCCTGAGCCTGCGCAGTGTCCTCCATGTTCACTCTGCCCCCTGAGCCTGCACAGTGTCCTCTATGTATACTCTGCCCCCTGAGCCTGCGAAGTGTCCTCCATGTCTGCTCTGCCCCCTGAGCCTGCGCAGTGTCCTCCATGTCTGCTCTGCCCCCCTGCGGCTGCGCAGTGTCCTCCATGTCTGCTCTGCCCCCCTGAGCCTGCGCAGTGTCCTCTATGTATACTCTGCCCCCCTGAGCCTGCACAGTGTCCTCCATGTCTGCTCTGCCCCCCTGAGCCTGCGCAGTGACCTCTATATATACTCTGCCCCCCTGACCCTGCGCAGTGTCCTCCATGTTCACTCTGCCCCCCTGAGCCTGCACAGTGTCCTCTATGTATACTCTGCCCCCTGAGCCTGCGCAGTGTCCTCCATGTCTGCTCTGCCCCCTGAGCCTGCGCAGTGTCCTCTATGTCTGCTCTGCCCCCCTGCGCCTGCGCAGTGTCCTCCATGTCTGCTCTGTCCCCCTGAGCCTGCGCAGTGTCCTCCATGTCTGCTTTGCCCCCCTGAGCCTGCGCAGTGTCCTCCATGTCTGCTCTGCCCCCCTGAGCCTGCGCAGTGTCCTCCATGTCTGCTCTGCCCCCTGAGCCTGCACAGTGTCCTCCATGTCTGCTCTGCCCCCTGAGCCTGCACAGTGTCCTCTATGTATACTCTGCCCCCCTGAGCCTGCACAGTGTCCTCCATGTCCGCTCTGCCCCCCTGATCCTGCACAGTGTCCTCCATGTCCACTCTGCCTCCTGAGCCTGCGCAGTGTCCTCCTTGTCCGCTCTGCCCCCTGTGCCTGCGCAGTGTCCTCCATGTCCGCTCTGCCCCCTAAACCTGCGCAGTGTCCTCCATGTCCGCTCTGCCCCCTGAGCCTGCGCAGTGTCCTCCATGTCCGCTCTGCCCCCTGAGCCTGCGCAGTGTCCTCCATGTCCGCTCTGCCCCTGAGCCTGCGCAGTGTCCTCCATGTCCGCTCTGCCCCCTGAGCCTGCGCAGTGTCCTCCATGTCTGCTCTGCCTCTAAGCCTGCGCAGTATCCTCCATGTCCGCTCTGCCCCCTGAGCTTGCGCAGTGTCCTCCATGTCCGCTCTGTCCCCTGAGCCTGCTCAGTGTCCTCCATGTCCGCTCTGCCCTCTAAGCCTGCGCAGTGTTGTATGAAGCCAGGTGCAGACATTTGCACTGCATTCATCACGGGAGGCAGAGATGTGCAGAGCTGGCGGTGCTGTTGCTCTTGTAAACCATGTCACTCACAGCCACAGGGGCATGATATCATTAGTGGGAACACTTAGGCTAGGGTCTGATTTGTGTCAGCATATAAACTGACAAATCCATCAAAAGCGTAGTCTCTGGCAGGCGCAGCGCATAGCGTTAACGGCATGTAACGCTATACAACCGGCTGTCTGTTTGTCTCTATGGATACCTGAAGCACAGCGCCGCCGGCTCCACAGGAAAATGCTGCAAACCGTTTCCTGTGCACTCTGCAATAGAGTGTATGATCCTTGTGTGGACTGGCGTGCGAGCTAGGTCTAAGACAAAGGACCTTACACGCGGTACCTGTGCTCGACTTATGGTTCAGTGAATCATGGAGACAAGGTCTATCCGAAATGGAATAACCTCATGATTTCACTGCAACATATTACCTTAGCACCTAGAAATGTGCAGCGTGTAAAGACAAACAGTCAGCCATGCATAGCATTACACGCCATTAACGCTATGCGCTGTGCCTGCCAGAGACTACGTTTATGACGGATTTGTCATCTTATATGCTGACACAAATCAGACCCTAGCGTAAGACTATGTTCATACAGGGCGTTTTTGCAGCTTTTGTTTCTGCAGCTAAACCTGATGTTTTGATATTAAAGGGAACCTGTCACCTCATCCCCCTGACCTATCACTAGCTGTCCCTGCACCTTCGTAACTGCTAAGTAACCATCCCTGTCTGCTGTAAATGCGCCCTATAAAGATGGTGAAAAATGACTTATAACTTACAGGCCATCGCTCACTCAGGAGACTGGAAAGGCGGCTCCAGGCTCCCCTCCTCGCTGCAGCACTGCATATGTGGCCACACACGTGCAGTGCACGACTAGTCACCACAATACAACGCCCCCACGACTAGTCACCACAATACAACGCCCCCACGACTAGTCACCACAATACAACGCCCCCACGACTAGTCACCACAATACAACGCCCCACGACTAGTCACCACAATACAACGCCCCCACGACTAGTCACCACAATACAACGCCCCCACGACTAGTCACCACAATACAACGCCCCCACGACTAGTCACCACAATACAACGCCCCACGACTAGTCACCACAATACAACGCCCCCACAACTAGTCACCACAATACAACGCCCCCACGACTAGTCACCACAATACAACGCCTCCACGACTAGTCACCACAATACAACGCCTCCACGACTAGTCACCACAATGCAACGCCTCCACGACTAGTCACCACAATACAACGCCCCCACGACTAGTCTCCACAATACAACGCCCCCACGACTAGTCACCACAATACAACGCCCCCACGACTAGTCACCACAATACAACGCCCCCACGACTAGTCACCACAATACAACGCCCCCACGACTAGTCTCCACAATACAACGCCCCCACGACTAGTCACCACAATACAACACCCCACGACTAGTCACCACAATACAACGCCCCCACGACTAGTCACCACAATACAACGCCCCACGACTAGTCACCACAATACAACGCCCCCACGACTAGTCACACAATACAACGCCCCTACGACTAGTCACCACAATACAACGCCCCACGACTAGTCACTACAAAGTACACACGCCTCCACGACTAGTCATTACAATACAACGCCCCCACGACTAGTCACCACAATACAACGCCCTCCACGACTAGTCACCACAATACAACACCCCCACGACTAGTCACCACAATACAACGCCTCCCACGACTAGTCACCACAATACAACGCCCCACGACTAGTCACTACAATACAACGCCCCCACGACTAGTCACCACAATACAACGCCCCCACGACTAGTCACCGCCACAATACACACAACAACCCCCACGACTAGTCACCACAATACAACCCCCACGACTAGCTACCACAATACAACACCCCCACGACTAGTCAAAACACACAATATACAAACAACCCCCCACGACTAGTCACCACAATACAACGCCCCCACGACTAGTCACCACAATAAACGCCCCCACGACTAGTCACCACTGAATAATGTCACAGGTGCAGTTTGGAAATGTATTTTAGGCAGATTCAAAAATGTATTAGGAACAAAAAGTGACTTTTTAGGAAGATGAAAAGATGCAGTATATATACAGCTCCACTCTATATATTCCTCAACACAGTATACAGTGTGGAGCTGTGTATATCATTGAGTGTATCATACAGTATAGCGATCACATCACACTGCCCAGGATCAACCAGCGGCTAACCTGACCTGAAAATGTGATCTACTGTATGTAGAGGCAGGATAACACAAAAGAAAATATTTGTGAAAAAAAAATTTTTTTTCCTATCACGGCTCAATGTATGAAGCACCTGGGGGGGTTCAAGTGCTCACCATGCATCTAGATAAATTCCTTGGGGGTCTAGTGTCCAAAATGGGGTCACTTATGGGGGATTTCTATTGTTTAGGTACATCAAGGGCTAATCAAACACTACATGCCACTTGTAGACCATTCCATCAAAATCTAAGCTCCAAACAATGCTCCTTCCCTTCTGAGCCCTGCTCTGCACCCAGTCAGTGGTTTTCTGCCACATATGGGGTATCCGTGTACTCAGGAGAAATTGCCCAACAATGTTTATGTCCATTTCATCCTTTTGCCCTTGTGAAAATGCCAAAATTGTGGCTAAAAGAACATTCTTGTGGAAAAATTTTTTTTTTTTTTCATTTAACGGCTCAATGTATGAAGCAAAGTGCTCGCCATAGCAACTAGATGAATTCCTTGGGGGGTCTAGTTTCCAAAATGGGGTGACTTGTGTCTTTTTTTCACCGTTTAGGCACCCAGGGGCTCTGCAAATGCGACATGGTGTCCGCTAACAATTCCAGTCAATTTTCCATTCACAAAGGGGAATGTGGCTCCTTCCGCTGCTGTGGTTTTCTGCCACATATGGGGTCTCTGCGTCCTCCAGACAAATAGCACAGCAGATTGTATGCTCCATTGTCTCCTGTTCCCTTGTGAAAATTCAATATATTTCAGGCTAAATTTACACTTTTTGTTGGAAAAGGAAAATTGTATTTTTTTTCTTCCACTTCGCTTTAGTTCCTGTGAACACCTGAAGGGTTAATAATCTTCTTGAATGTGGTTTGAGTAGCTTGAGGGGTGCAGTGTTTGGAATGGGTCACTTTTGGGTGTTTTCTGTCATACAGGCCCCTCAAAGTCATTTCAAAAGTGACGCGGTCCCTAAAAAAATAGATTTTTTATTAAGTTTTGCTGAAAAAATAATGAATTGCTGATAAACTTTGAACCTTCTAACTTCATAATAAAAAAAATAATTAGTTTCCCCACTTGTGCTGATGTAAAGTAACATGTGGGGAATGTTATAGATGAAGTATTCTGTGTGATCTAATTCTCTGTTTAAGGGCAAAAAAGATCAAAAGTTAAAAATAGCGAGATTTTCACAATTTTCATCAAATTTCGGATTTGTTTCCACAAATAAACGCACAAAGTATCGCCCTACCTTCACCACTAATATGAAGTCTGATATGTGATGAAAAACAATGTTAGAATCACTGGGATCCGTTGAAGCGTTACAGGGTTATTAACTCATATATAGTGACACTGGTCAGAATGGCAAAAAATGGCCGGGTCATCAGGGTCAAAACAAGCTCTGGTGGTGAAAGGGTTAACGGCATTGTCTATGCCACCTATGTTGTTCAATATAATGTGGCTGAGGAGGCCAGAGGGAGGTCACATGATCTGTGGTGTCACATGATCATTACATCTGCTCTCCTGGTCTTAGAACACGATGACATCACACTTCTGTGATGTAATGATTCCATCAGAGGCTTTCTATAGACCAACACAGCATTAGAAGCCATTTGTGTAGAGAGGCTGCAGTACTGAGTACAAGCTACAAACCTGTGGACTCCTCATCATGACAATGTGGAGAATATTGCTATTCATCATTGTGCGCCAATACGGAGACCTCCACCAGAATCCCTCCATAAAACACCTGCAGGTAAGAGAATCACAATGTAAACACTATTATATGGAATTGGCAGATTGTATATGAATGTGACCCAAAGTGGCGTCTGTGGGAGGTTTTGTGGCCACCGCTTGTCCAACAGCTGGGGTCAGGTGTGTTGATGTACAGGCTTATTCATGTGGGTGACTTGTCTATAGGATGGAGATATTTTGTGTTGTTATAAATGAACTATGAAAAGTCTGTATATCATTTGTCACCACAGCGAGTTGAATGAAACCCTACAATGTAGATAATGTACAGTTGTGCTCCATAGTTTACACACCGCAGCAGATGTTTTTGCTTTTTTGGCCTTTTTTTCAGAGAATGTGAATGATAACACAAAGGCTTTTTCCACTCCTCGGTTAGTGCAGGGGTCGGCAGCTCCAGGCCTCGAGGGCCGTACACAGTGCAGGTTTTCTGTATATCCCTAGCATTTGACCGTTGGTAATGTAATCTCCTGCACAGGTGATGATTCCAACTGTCAAATGCTAAGGAAATCCAGAAAACCTGGACTGTGTACGGCCCTCGAGGCCTGGAGCTGCCCACCCCTGGGTTAGTGGTCGGGTGAAGCCATTTACTGTCCAATCACTGTGTTTCCTCTTCTTAAATGATAATGACCCTGATCAGAAGTTCTCATCCCTGGTGACTTTACCCTGATAACATGCACAGAAGATGACACAGATGGGTTTGATTGGCCAATAAAGGTAATATCCTCCCCTGTAGATGAGCACAACTGTATGTATCATCCTGGCAGTGTCCCCATGTAGCAATGATACAATGCCCCTATCCTCATTTACACAGGACTGCTCCTATTATTGCTCCAGGAGGACAGGGACCTGACACTGTGGCCATTTATGAACCCCGGTATTGTCAGCCCTATAGAGATTACTGGACAGTCTATTGTTTGCTGCATATGGAAAAAACTTGATGACCCATGATCTTCTTTTGAGTTGGAGCCGCAGATTATTATGACTAATGATCATGTTACAGATCTCATTGAATGCGGCTAATGGCTTCATATCAGGGCTGGAGACATTTATCACTGAATATTAATATTAATTTTGTTTGTGTGTTTTCCGTAGTCTCCGCACACAATGTCGGCCGTCCATGATTTTATGGATACGTTTGTTGACAACTCAGGTGGTTACAACTTGTGTCCTGGCGGAATTCTCTATATTTAGGTAACAAACATTTAAAGGGACCTTGTCAATGAGATTGTACATATAGAAATAGTGGTGGGGCTGTATAGGAGCTCATCCCCAATATAACATGTAAAGGGACCTTGTCAATGAGATTGTACATATAGAAATAGTGGTGGGCTGTATAGGAGCTCATCCCCAATATAACATTAAAGGACCTTGTCAATGAGATTGTACATATAGAAATAGTGGTGGGGCTGTATAGGGCTCATCCCCAATATAACATGTAAAGGACCTTGTCATGAGATTGTACATTAGAAATAGTATGGGCGCCAAAGACTGTATAGGAGCTCACCCCATATAAATGTTATCTTTGTATAACAAAGGTAAACTGGCAGCACCACCGACATAAAATATGGGCGCAAAATCATAGGGCAATGTCAAAAGCCCATGAACGCGCACTCCAACATCAAAGTGAAAAAGTGGATACTTTACTGATCCATGGCAACGTTTCCATGGTGACCGGTCTTTATCAAGCAATGTGCTGACAGTCAGCTTAGTCCTAAGTAGTGTTAACACTGTGTAATCAATTACAATCAAATTGTTTAGCATATGTAAAAATCCATCACCATAGTAACAGTCAAGGAGCTGCTTAAGTTTAGATCATGTGAATATGACCAGATCACTGGATAACATATAAGAGCTCCTCAGTGCATATACAATATAATGCGTATGTTTCATTCATAAGATGATCATGACACAATCCTTATGAGGTACTATATCTGTACAGTTAAGAAATAATAGCATACTGTACTGCATTCAATGCGGTGTATGTCTCCGCCATCTCCGCGTTGTTTACTATCACCGTGTGCCTCCTCATGATGCGCATCCGCTCCAGCCAATCCCCGCAGGGCGCCTGAGCATGCGCACTGGACACTATGCTCACCGTCGCCATTATCATCCAGGGCAGCACTGCCCTCAGCATATAATGTGTACAATGTACTGCCAAATGCCTGGAGTCACGGACAGGGCCGGCCTTAGGTGCCCTGTGCAAACTTGCCCTTTTGTGCCCCCATGCCATTGTCTACTCAGAACACACGAGCAGACATGTTTGTACATGAACTGTTCATGGGCTGCCAGGGTCAGAAAGGATCAGGGTCCAAGCCCCAGGACATGTGTCCCCTCCTACCTGCCATTACCAACCGCCCCCCCATATGTAGAGCGGTTATCAGTTATTGTATAGGAGGAGGTGAGCTGTGATATCACCCATTGTGAATGGTGGATCCTGTGTTATCTACTGTATATAGAGGTGTTATCAGTCATTGTACAGGAGGAGGAGGTGAGCTGTGATATCATCTATTGTGAATGGTGGATCCTGTGTTATCTACTGTATATAGAGATGTTATCAGTCATTGTACAGGAGGAGGTGAGCTGTGATATCACCTATTGTGAATGGTGGATCCTGTGTTATCTACTGTATATAGAGGTGTTATCAGTCATTGTACAGGAGGTGAGCTGTGACATCACCTATTGTTGGAAAAGGAAAATTGTATTTTTTTTCTTCCACTTCGCTTTAGTTCCTGTGAACACCTGAAGGGTTAATAATCTTCTTGAATGTGGTTTTGAGTAGCTTGAGGGGTGCAGTGTTTGGAATGGGGTCACTTTTGGGTGTTTTCTGTCATACAGACCCCGCAAAGTCATTTCAAAAGTGACGCGGTCCCTAAAAAAATAGATTTTTTTTAACTTTTGCTGAAAAAATAATGAATTGCTGATAAACTTTGAACCCTTCTAACTTCATAATAAAAAAAATAATTAGTTTCCCCACTTGTGCTGATGTAAAGTGACATGTGGGGAATGTTATAGATGAAGTCTTCTGTGTGATCTAATTCACTAGTTTAAGGGCAAAAAAGATCAAAAGTTAAAAATAGCGAGATTTTCCCAATTTTCATCAAATTTCGGATTTGTTTCCACAAATAAACGCACAAATTATCGCTCTGCCTTCATCACTAATATGAAGTCTGATATGTGATGAAAAACAATGTTAGAATCACTGGGATCCGTTGAAGCGTTACAGGGTTATAACCTCATATATAGTGACACTGGTCAGAATGGCAAAAAATGGCCGGGTCATCAGGGTCAAAACAAGCTCTGGTGGTGAAAGGGTTAACGGCATTGTCTATGCCACCTATGTTGTTCAATATAATGTGGTTGAGGAGGCCAGAGGGAGGTCACATGATCTGTGGTGTCACATGATCATTACATCTGCTCTCCTGGTCTTAGAACACGATGACATCACACTTCTGTGATCTCACAAGTTGCATCAGAGGCTTTCTATAGACCAACACAGCATTAGAACCCATTTGTGTAGAGAGGCTGCCAGTACTGAGTACAAGCTACAAACCTGTGGACTCCTCATCATGACAATGTGGAGAATATTGTTAGTCATCATTGTGCGCCAATACGGAGACCTCCACCAGAATCCCTCCATAAAACACCTGCAGGTAAGAGAATCACAATGTAAACACTATTATATGGAATTGGCAGATTGTATATGAATGTGACCCAAAGTGGCGTCTGTGGGAGGTTTTGTGGCCACCGCTTGTCCAACAGCTGGGGTCAGGTGTGTTGATAGTACAGGCTTATTCATGTGGGTGACTTGTCTATAGGATGGAGATATTTTGTGTTGTTATAAATGAACTATGAAAAGTCTGTATATCATTTGTCACCACAGCGAGTTGAATGAAACCCTACAATGTAGATAATGTACAGTTGTGCTCCATAGTTTACACACCGCAGCAGATGGTTTTGCTTTTTTGGCCTTTTTTTCAGAGAATATGAATGATAACACAAAGGCTTTTTCCACTTATCGGTTAGTGCAGGGGTGGGCAGCTCCAGGCCTCGAGGGCCGCACACAGTGCAGGTTTTCTGTATATCCCTAGCATTTGACAGTTGGTAATGTAATCTCCTGCACAGGTGATGATTCCAACTGTCAAATGCTAAGGAAATCCAGAAAACCTGGACTGTGTACGGCCCTCGAGGCCTGGAGCTGCCCACCCCTGGGTTAGTGGTCGGGTGAAGCCATTTACTGTCCAATCACTGTGTTTCCTCTTCTTAAATGATAATGACCCTAATCAGAAGTTCTCATACCCTGGTGACTTTACCCTGATAACATGCACAGAAGATGACACAGATGGGTTTGATTGGCCAATAAAGGTAACATCCTCCCCTGTGGATGAGCACAACTGTATGTATCATCCTGGCAGTGTCCCCATGTAGCAATGATACAATGCCCCTATCCTCATTTACACAGGACTGCTCCTATTATTGCTCCAGGAGGACAGGGACCTAACACTATGGCCATTTATGAACCCCGGTATTGTCAGCCCTATAGAGATTACTAGACAGTCTATTGTTTGCTGCATATGGAAAAAACTTGATGACCCCATGATCTTTTTTTGAGTTGTAGCCGCAGATTATTATGACTAATGATCATGTTACAGATCTCATTGAATGCGGCTAATGGCTTCATATCAGGGCTGGAGACATTTATCACTGAATATTAATATTAATTTTGTTTGTGTGTTTTCCGTAGTGTCCGCACACAATGTTGGCGTCCATGATTTTATGGATACGTTTGTTGACAACTCAGGTGGTTACAACTTGTGTCTTGGCGGAATCCTATATAATAAAAGCCGAAGGCCACTTCCGGAATATTACTTCCGTGATGGTCTCCACCCATGCTCCTGATGTGTCACCACTGCGCGGTCCCCCGGCTACAAGGAGCGGCGGAGGAAGGTTCCGCTCTCGGAACTTCCGTCCGCCCTCCAGCCTCTCCCCTCCACCCACCACCGTACCTGGCGGGGGGCAGGGGGGCCGAGCGCCCCGTGCCCCAAGCCATCAGGGGCCCATTGCCCCCACCCCCTGGGGGACCCCGTGCTGCCAGCCGCCCGCCCGGAGAGGAGGGAGGACGGGACTTCCTGTCCTGCACCTCTGCCCGCCCCTCCTCTCCTCCTACACCAGCCGCACGCCGGCCGGCCCGCGGTGAGTCTGCACCCACCCAGCTACGCCTCTGCCCTCCAGCCTCCCCTGCCCTCCAGCCTCCCCTGCCCTCCTGCCTCTTCAGCCTCCCCTCCAGCCTCCCTTCACCTCCAGCCTCCCCTGCCCTCCAGCCTCCCCTGCCCTCCAGCCTCCCCTGCCCTCCAGCCTCTCCTGCCCTCCAGCCTCCCCTGCCCTCCTGCCTCCCCAGCCTCTCCTGCCTCCCCAGCCTCCCCTCCATCCTCAGCCTCTCCACCCTGCCCTGCAGCCTCTCCCCTCCCGCCTCCGCTCTCCCCTCCCGCCTCCGCTCCCGCCTCCGCTCTCCCCTCCAGCCTCCGCTCTCCCCTCCAGCCTCCACTCTCCCCTCCAGCCTCCGCCCTCCAGCCTCCGCTCTCCCCTCTAGCCTCCGCTCTCCCCTCCAGCCTCCGCCCTCCAGCCTCCGCTCTCCCCTCCAGCCACTGCTCTCCCCTCCAGCCTCTCCCCTCCAGCCACCGCTATCCCCTCCAGCCTCTCCCCTTCCGCCTCCGCTCTCCCCTCCAGCCTCCGTTCTCCCCTCCAGCCTCCGTTCTCCCCTCCAGCCTCCGTTCTCCCCTCCAGCCTCTCCTGCCTCCCCAGCCTCTCCAGCCTCCCCTGCCTCCCCAGCCTCTCCACCCTTCCCTGCCCTGCAGCCTCTCCCCTCCCGCCTCCGCTCTCCCCTCCCGCCTCCCCTCCCTCCTCAGCCTCTCCACCCTGCCCTGCAGCCTCTCCCCTCCCGCCTCCGCTCTCCCCTCCCGCCTCCGCTCTCCCCTCCCGCCTCCGCTCTCCCCTCCAGCCTCCGCTCTCCCCTCCAGCCTCCGCTCTCCCCTCCAGCCTCCGCTCTCCCCTCCAGCCTCCGTTCTCCCCTCCAGCCTCTCCTGCCTCCCCTGCCTCCCCAGCCTCTCCACCCTTCCCTGCCCTGCAGCCTCTCCCCTCCCGCCTCCGCTCTCCCCTCCCGCCTCCCCTCCCTCCTCAGCCTCTCCACCCTGCCCTGCAGCCTCTCCCCTCCCGCCTCCGCTCTCCCCTCCCGCCTCCGCTCTCCCCTCCCGCCTCCGCTCTCCCCTCCCGCCTCCGCTCTCCCCTCCCGCCTCCGCTCTCCCCTCCCGCCTCCGCTCTCCCCTCCCGCCTCCGCTCTCCCCTCCCGCCTCCGCTCTCCCCTCCAGCCTCCGCTCTCCCCTCCAGCCTCCACTCTCCCCTCCAGCCTCCACTCTCCCCTCCAGCCTCCGCCCTCCAGCGTCCGCTCTCCCCTCTAGCCTCCGCTCTCCCCTCCAGCCTCCGCCCTCCAGCCTCCGCTCTCCCCTCCAGCCACTGCTCTCCCCTCCAGCCACCGCTATCCCCTCCAGCCTCTCCCCTTCCGCCTCCGCTCTCCCCTCCAGCCTCCGTTCTCCCCTCCAGCCTCCGTTCTCCCCTCCAGCCTCCGTTCTCCCCTCCAGCCTCCGTTCTCCCCTCCAGCCTCCGTTCTCCCCTCCAGCCTCCGTTCTCCCCTCCAGCCTCTCCTGCCTCCCCAGCCTCTCCAGCCTCCCCTGCCTCCCCAGCCTCTCCACCCTTCCCTGCCCTGCAGCCTCTCCCCTCCCGCCTCAGCTCTCCCCTCCCGACTCCGCTCTCCCCTCCAGCCTCCGCTCTCCCCTCCAGCCTCCGCTCTCCCCTCCAGCCTCCGCTCTCCCCTCCAGCCTCCGTTCTCCCCTCCAGCCTCTCCTGCCTCCCCAGCCTCTCCAGCCTCCCCAGCCTCTCCACCCTTCCCTGCCCTGCAGCCTCTCCCCTCCCGCCTCCGCTCTCCCCTCCCGCCTCCCCTCCCTCCTCAGCCTCTCCACCCTGCCCTGCAGCCTCTCCCCTCCCGCCTCCGCTCTCCCCTCCCGCCTCCGCTCCCGCCTCCGCTCTCCCCTCCAGCCTCCACTCTCCCCTCCAGCCTCCACTCTCCCCTCCAGCCTCCACTCTCCCCTCCAGCCTCCACTCTCCCCTCCAGCCTCCGCCCTCCAGCCTCCGCTCTCCCCTCTAGCCTCCGCTCTCCCCTCCGCCCTCCAGCCTCCGCTCTCCCCTCCAGCCACTGCTCTCCCCTCCAGCCTCTCCCCTCCAGCCACCGCTATCCCCTCCAGCCTCTCCCCTTCCGCCTCCGCTCTCCCCTCCAGCCTCCGTTCTCCCCTCCAGCCTCCGTTCTCCCCTCCAGCCTCCGTTCTCCCCTCCAGCCTCTCCTGCCTCCCCAGCCTCTGCAGCCTCCCCAGCCTCCCCTGCCTCCCCAGCCTCTCCACCCTTCCCTGCCCTGCAGCCTCTCCCCTCCCGCCTCCGCTCTCCCCTCCCGACTCCGCTCTCCCCTCCAGCCTCCGCTCTCCCCTCCAGCCTCCGCTCTCCCCTCCAGCCTCCGCTCTCCCCTCCAGCCTCCGCTCTCCCCTCCAGCCTCCGCTCTCTCCTCCAGCCTCCGCTCTCCCCTCCAGCCTCCGCTCTCCCCTCCAGCCTCCGCTCTCCCCTCCAGCCTCCGCTCTCCCCTCCAGCCTCCGCTCTCCCCTCTAGCCTCTGCTCTCCCCTCCATCCTCCGCCCTCCAGCCTCCGCTCTCCCCTCCAGCCTCTGCTCTCCCCTCCATCCTCCGCCCTCCAGCCTCCGCTCTCCCCTCCAGCCTCCGCTCTCCCCTCCAGCCACCGCTCTCCCCTCCAGCCACCGCTCTCCCCTCCAGCCACCGCTCTCCCCTCCAGCCACCGCTCTCCCCTCCAGCCACCGCTCTCCCCTCTAGCCTCTGCTCTCCCCTCCAGCCTCCGCCCTCCAGCCTCCGCTCTCCCCACCAGCCTCTGCCCTCCAGCCTCCGCTCTCCCCTCCAGCCTCCGCTCTCCCCTCCAGCCTCCGCTCTCCCCTCCAGCCTCCGCTCTCCCCTCCAGCCTCTGCTCTCCCCTCCAGCCTCTGCTCTCCCCTCCAGCCTCCCCTCTGCCCTCCAGCCTCCCCTGTCATCTGCCCTCCAGCCTCCCCTGTCCTCTGCCCTCCACCCTCCCCTGTCCTCTGCTCTCCACCCTCCCCTGTCCTCTACTCTCCAGCCTCCCCTGTCCTCTGCCCTCCAGCCTCCCCTCTCCTCTGCCCTCCAGCCTCCGCTCTCCCCTCCAGCCTCTGCCTCCCCTCCAGCCTCTGCTCTCCCCTCCAGCCTCTCCCCTCCAGCCTCTGCTCTCCCCTCCAGCCTCTGCTCTCCCCTCCAGCCTCTCCCCTCCAGCCTCTGCTCTCCCCTCCAGCCTCTCCCCTCCAGCCTCTGCTCTCCCCTCCAGCCTCTCCCCTCCAGCCTCCCCTCTCCCCTCCAGGCTCGCCCCTCCAGCCTCCCCTCCAGCCACCGCTCTCCCCTCCAGCCTCCCCTCCAGCCTCTCCCCTCCAGCCTCCGCTCTCCCCTCCAGCCTCCGCTCTCCCCTCCAGCCTCTGCTCTCCCCTCCAGCCTCTGCTCTCCCCTCCAGCCTCTGCTCTCCCCTCCAGCCTCTGCTCTCCCCTCCAGCCTCTGCTCTCCCCTCCAGCCTCTGCTCTCCCCTCCAGCCTCTGCTCTCCCCTCCAGCCTCTGCTCTCCCCTCCAGCCTCTGCTCTCCCCTCCAGCCTCTGCTCTCCCCTCCAGCCTCTGCTCTCCCCTCCAGCCTCTGCTCTCCCCTCCAGCCTCTGCTCTCCCCTCCAGCCTCCGCTCTCCCCTCCAGCCTCCGCTCTCCGCTCCACCCTCCGCACTCCCCTCCACCCTCCGCACTCCCCTCCAGCCTCCGCACTCCCCTCCAGCCTCCGCACTCCCCTCCAGCCTCCAGCCTCTGCTCTCCCCTCCAGCCACCGCTCTCCCCTCCAGCCTCTGCCCTCCAGCCTCCCTTGTCCTCACCCCTCCAGCCTCCCCTGTCCTCACCTCTCCTCACCCCTCCAGCCTCCCCTCTCCTCACCCCTCCAGCCTCCGCTCTCCTCACCCCTCCATATGCAATGTACACTATGTGTATATATGTGTGTATGTAGTCACTTCCCTCACTTTGTCCGCACTTCCCTCACTTTGTCCGCACACATACACACACATACACACACACACACACACACACACACACACACTTCGCTATACTTACCACCGGCCCTGCATCAGCCGCCTAGATCCTGAGTCGACATGTCGCCACCCCAAACTACTGGATCCAATATAGCGTCCAAGAAGTCTCCCCAAACTTCCCGAACGCCATATTGGATCCAGTCGTCCGCGGGCGGCGACATGTCAACTCAGGATCCAGCCGGCGGGGAAGATGCAGGGTCGGTGCTAACTATAGCGGAGTCTGTGTGTGTGTGTGTGTGTGTATGTATGTATGTGTGTGCTGACCACTCTGCCCACGGCGCTGCCCTGCCGACTCTGCCCACGCCACTGTGCTGACCAATCTCACCGCACTCACTGCTAACCACTCAGCCACGGCACTCACTGCTAACCACTCAGCCACGGCACTCACTGCTAACCACTGAGCCACCGCACTCACTGCTAACCACTGAGCCACCGCACTCACTGCTAACCACTGAGCCACCGCACTCACTGCTAACCACTGAGCCACCGCACTCACTGCTAACCACTGAGCCACCGCACTCACTGCTAACCACTGAGCCACCGCACTCACTGCTAACCACTGAGCCACCGCACTCACTGCTAACCACTGAGCCACCGCACTCACTGCTAACCACTGAGCCACCGCACTCACTGCTAACCACTGAGCCACCGCACTCACTGCTAACCACTGAGCCACCGCACTCACTGCTAACCACTGAGCCACCGTATACTCTGCTACCCACTGAGCCACCTGTATACACACAATTCATTTCACCGCACTCCCCTAACTATTAGTAAGTCAACTATATATGGATTCTAGACTACCCGATTCTTTAGAATCGGGCCGCCATCTAGTTCTCTATATTTAGGTAACAAACATTTAAAGGGACCTTGTCAATGAGATTGTACATATAGAAATAGTGGTGGGGCTGTATAGGAGCTCATCCCCAATATAACATGTAAAGGGACCTTGTCAGTGAGATTGTACATGTAGAAATAGTGGTGGGGCTGTATAGGAGCTCATCCCCAATATAACATGTAAAGGGACCTTGTCAATGAGATTGTACATATAGAAATAGTGGTGGGGCTGTATAGGAGCTCATCCCCAATATAACATGTAAAGGGACCTTGTCAATGAGATTGTACATGTAGAAATAGTGGTGGGCTGTATAGGAGCTCATCCCCAATATAACATGTAAAGAGACCTTGTCAATGAGATTGTACATATAGAAATAGTGGTGGGGCTGTATAGGAGCTCATCCCCAATATAACATGTAAAGGGACCTTGTCAATGAGATTGTACATATAGAAATAGTGGTGGGGCTGTATAGGAGCTCATCCCCAATATAACATGTTATCTTTTGTATAAACAAAGGTAAACTGGGCAGCACCACCGACATAAAATATGGGCGCAAAACCATAGGGGCAATGTCCAAAAAGCCCCATTGAAACAGGCCGCACTCCCAACATCAAAGTGAAAAAGTGGATACTTTACTGATCCATGGCAACGTTTCCATGGTGACCGGTTTGTATCAAGCAATGTGCTCACAGTTAGCTTAGTCCTAAGTAGTGTTAACACATGTAATTAATTAAACAATCAAATTGTTTAGCATATGTAAAAATCCATCACCATAGTAACAGTCAAGGTGCTGCTTAAGTTTAGATCATGTGAATATGACCAGATCACTGGATAACATATAAGAGCTCATCAGTGCATATACAATATAATGCGTATGTTTCATTCATAAGATGATCATGACACAATCCTTATGAGGGTACTATATCTGTACAGTTAAGAAATAATCCCCGCAGGGCTCCTGAGCATGCGCACTGGGCACTATGCTCACCGTCGCCATTATCATCCAGGGCAGCACTGCCCTCAGCATATAATGTGTACAATGTACTGCCAAATGCCTGGAGTCACGGACAGGGCCGGCCTTAGGCTGAATGGTGCCCTGTGCAAACTTGCCCTTTTGTGCCCCCATGCCAGTGTCTACTCAGAACACACGAGCAGACATGTTTGTACATGAACTGTTCATGGGCTGCCAGGGTCAGAAAGGATCAGGGTCCAAGCCCCAGGACATGTGTCCCCTCCTACCTGCCATTACCAACCGCCCCCCCATATGTACAGCGGTTATCAGTCATTGTACAGGAGGAGGTGAGCTGTGATATCACCTATTGTGAATGGTGGATCCTGTGTTATCTACTGTATATAGAGGTGTTATCAGTCATTGTACAGGAAGAGGTGAGCTGTAATATCACCTATTGTGAAAGGTGGATCCTGTGTTATCTACTGTATATAGAGGTGTTATCAGTCATTGTACAGGAGGAGGAGGTGAGCTGTGATATCACCTATTGTGAATGGTGGATCCTGTGTTATCTACTGTATATAGAGGTGTTATCAGTCATTGTACAGGAGGAGGTGAGCTGTGATATCACCTATTGTGAATGGTGGATCCTGTGTTATCTACTGTATATAGAGGTGTTATCAGTCATTGTACAGGAGGTGAGCTGTGACATCACCTATTGTGAATGGTGGATTCTGTGTTATCTACTGTATATAGAGGTGTTATCAGTCATTGTACAGGAGGAGGAGGTGAGCTGTGATATCAGCAGCGCTTTTTTGTGGCGGTACATACCGGTACGCTGTACCGGAAAAATCTGAAGACTGGCGGTACATAAAGGTATGGCGTACCGGAAAATGCACCGCCTCTATCTCCGCTGCTGCCACCAGGTTCGTCGGCAGTGTTCGGTGTCTTTACCTCCCTCCCCCAGACTCCATATAAAAACTGGAGTCTTTGTGGGGGAGGGAGGGTGTCGCCGCTGGCCGTGCATTGCCGCCCAGATATTTTCATTTAGACAGAATTATAATGACACTCTTATTTTTAAGGGCACCATGTCAGGATGTGCTGCAGAAAAGTGGAGAAGATGGAAGTCTGCAAAGACGTGAAAAGTCATCATGGCGTCAGGACAAGATAAAGAAAAGAAAAAGACGACCCCGATCAGAGACAAGGTAATCTACAAGGTACCTGGGTGGAAATTATTATTTGTGATAATAACATTCTCATCAGTACTGAGGTTCATGTTTGGTCTGATGAGGACTGGTAACAACAACTCCCAGTAGTTCTTACCATTAGTAAGGACATACTGGAAGTTGTAGGTTCATGAGATACAAATATGTATATGGGTTTGCCCTGACATTACAATTGATATACATGTTTTTGTAGAGATGGTGGTTCTGATACATTTCTGGAATTTCTGTACTGATGAGGGTTGTGATGCTGTGTTTCTGTACTGATGTGGGTTCTAGTTATGTATTTCTGTACCTCTTGTGGCTCTGGTGATGTATTCCGAATACATCACCAGGCCCACAAGAGGTACAGAAATACATAACTAGAACCCACATCAGTACAGAAATTCCAGAAATGTATCAGAACCACCATCTCTACAAAAACATTCATCAACAGTACATCAATGGAAGGAGCAAGGAGATGGAGGATGGAAGGAGCAGGGGGATGGAGGATGGAGAGACCAGGTAGATGGAGAATGGAGGATGCAGGAAGATGGAGGGAACAGGGGGATGGATGGAGAGATCACAAGTGAATGATGAGACATAGGGCTGCACCCCTCCCCAAACTCGTCAGGCGCCTGACAGCACTGACCTTCCCCAGCGCTCTCGCCTCGGGGAATGAGTACCAGGAAATATTTTTTTACGAAAAAAAACACTGGATATCAGGATAACACAAAAGAACATTTTTGTGAAAAAAAATATTTTTTCCTATTCACGGCTCAATGTATGAAGCACCTGGGGGGGTTCAAGTCCTCACCATGCATCTAGATAAATTCCTTGGGGGTCTAGTGTCCAAAATGGGGTCACTTATGGGGGATTTCTATTGTTTAGGTACATTAAGGGCTAATAAAACACTACATGCCACCTGTAGACCATTCCATCAAAATCTAAGCTCCAAACAGGCTCCTTCCCCACTGAGCTCTGCTCTGCACCCAATCAGTGATTTTTCACCACATATGGGGTATCCGTGTACTCATAAGAAATTGCCCAACTCATTTTGGGGTTTATTCATCCTTTTGTCCTTGTGAAAATGACAAAATTGAGACTAAAAGAACATTTTTGTGAAAAAAAGTATTTTCTTCATATTCACAGCTCAACATATGAATCACCTGGGGGTTCAAAGTGCTCACCATGCATCTAAATAAATTCCTTGGGGTCTAGTTTCCAGAATGGGGTGACTTGTGTTTTTTTTCACCGTTTAGGCACACCAGGGGCTCTGCAAATGCGACATGGTGTCCGCTAACAATTCCAGTCAATTTTCCATTCACAAAGGAAAATGTGGCTCCTTCCCTGCTGTGCATCAAAGCAGTGGTTTTCTGTAACATATGGGGTCTCTGCGTCCTTAAGACAAATGGCACAGCAGATTGTATGCTCCATTGTCTCCTGTTACCCTTGTGAAAATTCAATATTTTCTGGTCATCATAATGGGAGACCCAGACAATGGGGTTTAGGGCTCTGCCCTCCGGAGGTCACACTAGGTACTACAAGTTTGTAGACACCGCCTCCTCCGCTTATAAACCCCCACCGTAGGAGACATCCTCAGTTTTTAACTTAGTGTGCTCGGAGGATCACGCTTTGCTTGCACTTCACTGCATTCTCACAACTTACGTGATGGCGTCTGAAGACAAGGTAAAATGGTCCCCGTCGGGGACCCTCGACAGTCTCCCCGCTCACCCTTTGTGGAACACGCAGGTGGAGGTATCGGAGGGCAAAATGCCTGGACACTCTGTGTTCTCCCGGTACGCTGTCGCACTCCCTTTTCCATCCCTTCCTGGGGGCTCTGGAGAATGGGAGTTGGGAGCCTTGCACAGCTCCGCTCCGTCCGAGGCCTCCCTAAATGGTGCTTACAGACCGGACTGGAGCCAGCCCAGTCCGAGGCCTCCCATTATGGTGCTTACACTCCGGACTGGTGCTGCACCCCCGTCCGAGGCCTCCCTAAATGGTGCTTACAGACCGGACAGGCACTGAGGCCCGTGCGTCTCCTGTGTGCCTGGGGGTAGTGTCGGTCACTTTATGTGTCCTGACACTCAGACCGCGCGTACCCTCGGGTCCGCGGTTCTGTCGGTGTACCCTGTGCTGGGGTCACCCTGGCTGACCGCCCTGTGTGTCACAGGGGCTGCGGCTGCGGACTGCAGGTGTTTATATGTACTGACAGTCTGTGTGTGTATGTTGTATTCACACTTCCCGCGCTGCGGGCTCTAGTCACCTCCATTAATGAGGCTGCCTGGAGGATGGGAAGCAGCCCTTGCGGTGACGTCACGATGGGCGTGTGTGTGTGCTTCCCGCGTGTTCTCGGCGCCGCCCACGACTGTGCTCTCGGCGGCCATCTTCTCCCTCACTCCCGGCTGGGATCTATCGGACAGCACGTGTCTGCACTTCAGGGGAGACCGGAACTCGCGGAGGTCACACACACACACCGCTTCCTCCTACCGCTTTACTGCGGTCGGTAAGCCACCGGGATTCCCGGTTTGTTTTGTGAACTGCAAATTGGCTTATATTCCCCCCACTGTGGCGATGTCCTCAGTTGGGAAGCATGCTGCTAAGGCGGCGGTGGTCACCATTACCTGTGCTACATGCAACGGGACACTGGTGGAGGGGTCCTGCAATAACTGTGGACGCCCAGAGACCCGGACTGCCACTACTGAGTCTGCAAATCCGGGATTATTCCCTGAGGTTCAGGTGATCCCAGGGCCATGGGAAACGCAGAATAGGATCAATGAATCCCTGCTGTCCCAGATGTCCTCCATGTCGCAATCCCTGGAGGCACTTCATAGGAGACTGGAAAACCCAGCTACTCCTCCCAGTTACCCCCGGGTGTCTCTTACTTCTACTGTGAGACCCCCTAAGCGAGCACGTGAGCCTTCTCCCGAGCTCCAGGCTCCTTCTGAGGAGGAGCGTTCCTCTGATGGTGAGGAAGATGATGGGGGTTCTACTCTCGGGTCTATGTCTGAACCTCCAGATGGGGTGGAGGATCTGGTGTCCTCCATCAATGAGACATTACGTCTTGTCACCCCTCCTGAGGAGGTGACTGTGCACCCCAAGGAGGTCTATCAATGGCTGCGGCCGGAGGCTAGACCAAGTGGATCCTTCATGGACCACACTAATTTTGGAAGGGTGATTAGAGCACCCAGGTTACATCCTGGGCGGCGTTATGTCCGTAAACCCAAGGACAATCGCTTTCCCTTTCCCCAGGAGGTGCTTCAGGAATGGTCGCAGTCTCCAAAGGTGGACGCTTCCATGACCAGGATTGCTGCACGCTCCTTGTTTTCTGCCTCTGATAGCTCCTCATTGAAGGATGCTACTGATAGACAGGTCGAGCAACTCGCCAAGTCTTCCTATGAGGCTGTGGGGTCTTCCTTTGCCCCCAATTTTGCCGCGGTCTGGACCCTACAAGCGATTACCACCTGCTTGGATGGTATCACTGAATTAGCTAGGTCCAGTCCAGAGGTCCTGGCGCTTACCGACAGAGCAAGGGCTTATGCGGATTACGCCAGGACGGCAACTTTGGAAACTGCCACTCGCTCTGCTGTGGCCTCTGCCAATGCAATTGCGATCCGCAGGCTGTTGTGGCTGCGTCTTTGGGACTCAGATACCACATCTAAGAAGATTTTGCAGAATCTTCCATTCGCTGGTGACAGGCTTTTTGGCACCGAGCTGGACAAATTGATAAAGGATTCTGCTGAGTCTAAGATCCCGCAGAATAAGCCTAAGCCACGGTACACCGTGAAAAGGAACCCTAAGCAGTGGTCCTTTCGATCCAGCTCCCAGTCATCAACGACGTCCGCTCGCTCGGACCGAGGGGGCAAGCCTGCTACTCAGTGGCGTTCCAAGAGTCGTCAGAAGAAGCCGGCGGGGGCAGCGGCTGCCACCCCCAAGCCCGCTTCGACATGACTCGCTCTCTCGTCCTGCCTCCCCACAGGTGGGGGGACGCCTGTCTCGATTTCAGGACAGGTGGCTCCTTCACGTTCAAGACCAGTGGGTTCGAGACGTAGTCTCACGAGGTTACAGGATAGAGCTGAGGTCAAAACCAATACCCCGATTCCATCGGTCGGTTCCATCTCCAGAAAAGGCTCAGGCTTTTCACCTGGTGTTGGAGGGACTCCGCAGAGACGGAGTGGTGGTCCCAGTGCCCACGGAAGAGAGGTTCAGGGGTTTTTAATCCAACCTCTTTATTGTCCCAAAGAAGGACGGCTCTTTTCGCCCGGTGTTGGACCTCAAGTTGTTCAACCGTCACGTGTTGGTTCGGAAGTTCCGCATGGAATCCCTGCGCTCCGTGATCGCGGCTGTGTCACAGGGAGACTTCCTAGCGTCCATCGATATCAGGGACGCTTACCTTCACGTGCCCATTGCACCAGCTCATCAGCGCTGGTTGAGATTCGCAGTGGGGGAAGAGCACTTCCAATTTGTGGCACTGCCATTCGGGCTAGCCTCGGCACCGCGGGTGTTCACGAAGGTGATGGCCTCCATGATGGCTCTCCTGCATGTGCAGGGACACGCCGTCATACCCTATTTGGACGACCTGCTGGTCAGGGCGCCATCGGAAGACCTTTGTCGGGTGAGCCTGGAGGTGACCATGAAGTCTCTGGAACAGTTCGGGTGGCTTCTCAACATTCAAAAGTCGACCCTGGTTCCGACCCAGTCATTGACGTATCTGGGCATGGACTTCCACACGGACTCAGCCCTGGTGTCCCTACCTCAAGCCAAACAGCTAGCGATCCACTCAGGAGTGCAGAATGTCCTCCTGTCACCACAATCATCCCTACGGGTATTGATGAGACTGGTGGGACGCATGGTAGCGGCGATAGAGGCGGTGCCGTTCGCACAGTTTCGCCTCCGTCCTCTCCAGCTGGAGATTCTTCGCAGATGGGACAAGAGGACGATCTCGCTGAATCGGCTGGTGACGCTGTCACAACCGACCAGGGACTCCCTACAGTGGTGGCTCCAGCCACGTCACCTGTCACGAGGCCGGTCCTTCCTAAAACCGTCATGGTTAGTGGTGACCACAGACGCCAGTCTGAAGGGCTGGGGTGCGGTGTTCTTGCACCACAGGGCTCAAGGCCTCTGGACTCAGTCGGAGTCGGCATTGCAGATCAACGTGCTGGAGATCAAGGCGGTCTATCTGGCGCTCCTGGCGTTTCAGAAATTCCTGTCAGGACAACCCATTCGGGTGCAGTCCGACAATGCGACGGCCGTCGCCTACATAAATCATCAGGGAGGGACCAGAAGTGCTCAGGCCCTCGCCGAAGTCCACCGCATTCTAGCTTGGGTGGAGGAAAACGGCTGCCTGATCTCCGCAGTTCACATCCCAGGGGTCGAAAACTGGGAGGCCGACTACCTGAGCCGACAGGGGATGGACGCCGGAGAGTGGTCTCTACATCCAGACGTCTTCCGGGACATCTGCGGCAGATGGGGCACTCCGGACGTGGATCTGATGGCCTCACGGCTGAATCATCAGGTGCCCCAATACATGGCAAGATCGTGGGATCCTCAGTCTCTGGGGGCGGATGCCCTGATCCTGAGTTGGTCCAGCTTCCAGCTGCCATATGTGTTCCCGCCTCTGGCTCTGATTCCCAGGGTCCTGTGGAAAATCAGGACGGAATGCAGAGTAGCCATTCTAGTGGCTCCAGATTGGCCCAGGAGGTCCTGGTACCCGGACCTGTGGCAACTGTCAGGCGGACACCGGTGGGCTCTTCCAGAACGCGCAGATCTACTCGCGCAAGGCCCATTCTTCCACCTCAATTCCAGGGCCCTCAGATTGACTGCATGGCTCTTGAGGCCTGGCTGCTGACATCCAGAGGCTTCTCTCCTACAGTGGTTGCCACTATGAATAGGGCTAGGAAACCTGTTTCCAGGAAGATATACCACAGAACGTGGAAAATCTTTTTCTCCTGGTGTGCCTCTGGTGGACGCTCACCGTGGCCATTGTTCATCCCGACATTGTTGGCCTTCCTACAGTCGGGGTTGGAGTTGGGATTATCCCTTGGCTCTCTGAAAGGTCAAGTATCAGCACTTTCAGTGCTGTTTGACAGGCGCTTGGCACTCCTCCCGAAGGTCCGTCAATTTCTGCAGGGGGTATCTCGGGTGGTTCCGCCTTACAGGCGACCTCTGGACCCTTGGGACCTCAACATGGTCCTGGCGGCTCTGCAGAAACCGCCGTTTGAGCCACTGAGAGACATCTCTCTCTCTCGTCTGTCCCAGAAAGTGGTCTTTCTGGTGGCAATTACGTCTCTGAGAAGGGTCTCAGAATTGGCTGCACTTTCGTGCAAGTCACCCTTTCTGGTGGTTCACCAAGACAAGGTGGTGTTGCGCCCACGGCCAGAATTCTTGCCGAAGGTGGTTTCAAACGTTTCACCTAAACCAGGAGATTGTTCTCCCCATCATTTTGTCCCGCTCCCGTTCATCAGGTTGAGCGCGACCTCCATACTCTGGATCTCGTGAGGGCTGTACGCATTTATGTGTCCAGGACCGCCTCCTTTAGGAGTTCGGATTCCTTATTTGTCCTCACGATGGGTCGCTGTAAGGGGTCCGCGGCTTCGAAGTCGACCTTGGCCAGATGGATCAAGGCTCCCATTCAGGAGGCTTACCGGTCTTCTGGTTTGCCTCTCCCGGTGGGTTTGAAGGCACACTCTACTAGAGCTGTAGGTGCCTCCTGGGCCTTGCGACATAGAGCGTCTGCTCTACAGGTGTGTCAGGCGGCCACTTGGTCCAGCCTGCACACTTTCTCTAAGCACTATATGGTGCATGCCCATGCCTCTGCGGATGCGAGTTTGGGCAGGCGGGTTCTCCAGGCGGCGGTTGCCCACCTCTAAAGGGAACCATGTATTATCCGTCTTGTTGAGGAACTCTTCCCGCCCTGGGGTATTGCTTTAGGACATCCCCATTGTCTGGGTCTCCCATTATGATGACCAGAAAAAAGAGAATTTTGTTTACGTACCGTAAATTCTTTTTTCTTTAATCATCAATGGGAGACCCAGCACCCACCCATTTGTTCCGTTGCATGTTTTGCATTTGATTTGTTCTCTGTTGAGACAGTGTTTTCCGGGTTGTTACACCGTCTGTGCACGGCATTCTTCCCGATGTTTCGGGTGTGGTTTATTTTCTCCTCGCAGCTTATGGACTAAACTGAGGATGTCTCCTACGGTGGGGGTTTATAAGCGGAGGAGGCGGTGTCTACAAACTTGTAGTACCTAGTGTGACCTCCGGAGGGCAGAGCCCTAAACCCCATTGTCTGGGTCTCCCATTGATGATTAAAGAAAAAAGAATTTACGGTACGTAAACAAAATTCTCTTTATTTCAGGCTAAATTTACATTTTTGTTGGAAAAGGAAAATTGTATTTTTTTCCTTCCACTTCGCTTTAGTTCCTGTGAACACCTGAAGGGTTAATAATCTTCTTGAATGTGGTTTTGAGTAGCTTGAGGGGTGCAGTGTTTAGAATGGTGTCACTTTTGGGTGTTTTCTGTCATACAGGCCCTTCAAAGCTTTTCGCGGTCCCTAAAAAAATTGACTTTTTTAAGTTTGCTGAAAAAATAATGAATTGCTGATAACCTTTGAACCCTTCTAACTTCATAACAAAAAAAATAATTTGTTTCAACACTTGTGCTGATGTAAAGTAACATGTGGGGAATGTTATAGATAAAGTATTGTGTATGATCTAATTCTCTGGTTTAAGGGTGAAAAAATCAAAAGGTAAAAATAGCGAGATTTTCCCAATTTTCACCAAATTTCGGATTTGTTTCCACAAATAAACGCACAAAGTATCGCCCTACCTTCACCACTAATATGAAGTCTGATATGATGAAAAAACAATGTTGGAATCACTGGGATCCGTTGAAGCGTTACAGGGTTGTAACCTCATATATAGTGACACTGGTCAGAATGGCCACAAAAATGGCCGGGTCATCAGGATCAAAACAAGCTCTGGGGGTGAAAGGGTTAACGGCATTGTCTATGCTATTCAATATAATGTATCTTAGTATAGGGATGTAATGTATAGATTAGATTATATATAAATCAGGCTGATGTGCACTGGGGTGTGTCAGTGCACTTGGAAGAAGCAGTTCCGGTGCACTGACACACCCCAGTGCACATCAGCCTGAAAAAAAGCGACTACAGGTCCAGGCAAAATTGTGAAAACCTTCATTAGAATCAGGATCGATACAAGGCTAACTCAACCCACATGGCAGAGTTATACGCATTCACCAAGTGTGGACAGTTATATATATATAAAAAACATGTTTAACCCCTTCAGGCTCCAGCGTATTTTGACCCTAATGACCAGGCTATTTTTTGTCAATTCTGACCAGTGTCCCTTTATGATGTAATAACTCTGGAACGCTTCAACGGATCCTAGCGATTCTGAGACTGTTTGTTAGTGACATATTGGGCTTCATGTTAGTAGTAAACTTAGGTCGATCATTTTTGCGTTTGTTTGTAAAAAAAATTGAAAATTTGGCAAAAATGTAGAAGATTTCGCAATTTTCAAATTTAGAATTTTTATTCTGCTAAACCGGAGAGTTCTGTGACACAAACAAGTTAATAAATAACATTTCCCACATGTCTACTTTACATCAGCGCAAATTTGGAAAAAAAATAAACGTTATAAGGGTTCAAAGGTCATCAGTAATTTCTCATTTTTCCAGCAAAATTTACAAAACCATTTTTTTAGTGACCACATCCCATTGGAAGTCCCTTTGAGGGGTGTACATGACAGAAAACACCCAATAGTGACACCATTCCAAAAACTGCACCCCTCAAAACTACATTTAAGAACATTATTAACCCTTCAGGTGCACCACAGGAACTAAAGCAACGTGGAAGGAAAAAGTGTGCATTTTAATTTTTCCAACAAAAATGTTCTTTTAGCCTCAATTTTTTAATTTTCACATGGGCAACAGGATAAAATGCATCTCAAAATTAGTTGGGCAATTTCTCCTAAGTACACGATACCTCATATGTGGTCATAAACCACTGTTTGGGCGCACGGCAGGGCTCAGAAGGGAAGGAGCGACATTAGACTTTTGGAATAGAAAATTAGCTCCAAAAGTCAAATTGTGCTCCTTCCCTTCTGAGCCCTGCCGTGCGCCCAAACAGTGGTTTATGACCACATATGAGGTATCGGTGTACTCAGGAGAAATTGCCCAACACATTTTGGGATACATTTTATCCTGTTGCCCATGTGAAAATGAAAAAAATGAGGCTAAAAGAACATTTTTTGTGAAAACAAAAGTACTTTTTCATTTTACGGATCAATTTGTGAAGCACCTGGGGTTCAAAGTGTTCAAACACCCATCTAGATAGGTTCCTTGGGGGGTCTAGTTTCCAAAATCAAGTCACTTGTGGGGGGTTCCAATGTTTAGGCACACAGGGGCTCTCCATACGTGACATGGTGTCCGCTAATGATTTGAATGGAAAATTAGCTCCAATTGCTAGTGGACACCATGCCGTGTATGGAGAGCCCCTGTGTGCCTAAACATTGGGGCTCCCCCACAAGTGACCCCATTTTGGAAACTAGATCCCCCCAGGGAACTTATCTAGATGCATAGTGAGCACTTTGAACTCCCAGGTGCGTCACAAATTGATCCGTAAAAATGAAAAAAGAAATTTTTTTGTACAAAAAAAAGTACTTTTTCATTTTTACAGATCAATTTGTGAAGCACCTGGGAGTTCAAAGTGCTCACTATGCATCTAGATAAGTTCCCTAGGGGGATCTAGTTTCTAAAATGGGGTCACTTGTGGGGAAGCTCCAATGTTTAGGCACACAGGGGCTCTCCATACACAACATGGTGACCGCTAACAATTGGAATCATAATGACCCTGATCAGAAGTTCTCATACCCTGGTGACTTTACCCTTTTAACATGAACAGAAGATGACACAAATGGGTTTGATTGGCCAATAAAGGTAACATCCTCCCCTGTAGATGAGCACAACTGTTTGAATCATCCTGGCAATGTCCCCATGTAGCAATGATACAATGCCCCTATCCTCATTTACACAGGACTGCTCCTATTATTGCTCCAGGAGGACAGGGACCTGACACTATGGCTATTTATGAACCCGGTATTGTCAGCCCTATAGAGATTACTGGACAGTCTATTCTTTGCTGCGTATGGAAAAAACCTGATGACACCATGATCTTCTTTTGATTTGGAGCCACAGATTATTATGACTGCAATTATCATTTTACAGATCTCAGTGAATGCGGCTAATGGCTTCATATCAGGGCTGTAGACATTTATCACTGAATATAGTAATTTTGTGTGTTTTCCGTAGTGTCCGCACACAATGTCGGCCGTCCATGATTTTATGGATACGTTTGTTGTCCTAGAAAAAAAAGTTGACAACTCAGGTGGTTACAACTTGGGTCCTGGCGGAATTCTCTATATTTAGGTAACAAACATGTAAAGGGACCTTGTCAATGAGATTCTACATGTAGAAATAGTGGTGGGGCTGTATAGGAGCTCATCCCCAATATAACATGTAAAGGGACCTTGTCAGTGAGATTGTACATATAGAAATAGTGGTGGGGCTGTATAGGAGCTCATCCCCCAATATAACATGTAAAGGGACCTTGTCAATGAGATTGTACATGTAGAAATAGTGGTGGGGCTGTATAGGAGCTCATCCCCAATATAACATGTAAAGGGACCTTGTCAATGAGATTGTACATATTGATATAGTGGTGGG
>JARQOC010001590.1:0-38372 GCA_033576535.1 Allobates femoralis
TTTATGTTAAAGATAATGGGCAGCACTAATCAGAAAACGAGCTTGTGAGACAAATCTACAAACTTTTCTTTCAGTCACAAACTATTTGTTCCCGTTTTTTAGTATACAGAAATATCCAAAAAACACAAAAAATGAATTTTTCACGATCAATAAATTCTCTTAAATGCTTTGTACTTGTAGCTTTTATTGTTATAATCCTGGAAAGCTTCCAATTTGTAATGCTAAATAAATCCTGTACAGAGTCATTAACCCCTTCATGACCTTGCCTTTTCCCTTTTTAGCACTTTTGTTTTTCCCTTCCCTTCTTCCAAGAGCCATAAGTTTTTTATTTTTCCGTCCATATAGTTTTATGAGATATAGGACCCTCACCTATCTGACATAGGATTCCCACCAATCTGATATACGACCCCCACCAATCTTATATAGAACCCCCATCAATCTGATATAGGGCCCTGACAATCTGATATAGGAACCTACCAATCTGATATAGGACCCCACTAATCTGATATAGGACCCTCACCTATCTGACATAGAATTCCCACCAATCTGATATAGGACCACCACATGATATAAGACCTTCACCAATCTGATATAGGACCCCTACATGATATTGAACCCCCATCAATCTGATATAGGACCCCCACTAATCTGATATTGAGGATTTATCCCAATGATGTCATTAATTTGAAAGTGGTGGAAAACCTCTACAAGCTTTATATACCGTATTTTCTTTAGTACAGACACACATGCACTCCCTGGGCTTCTTCAGCAGCTCCTCCCTAATGCAGCATATTAAGGTTTGAATGCAATCAACATTTTTTGTCATGTATACAAGGATCTGTATATGGTCGTATTTATGACCTTTTAGGCAAGTCAATAATCAGCAACCGGACTGTATAAAATCAACATAAAAATCATTGGTAATGGCATCACATTGCCCTCTGTAAATAAGGGTTATGGAGCAGACAACATGATGCTATATGGGGACAGAATGATTGTATTGATCATACTTCCTCATACTAGATGGGTAGGTAAACAAGGACCGAGTTATTTGTATTCGGTCATTTGTTTCTCTCTAAGGCTATGTTAATACCATGATGTTTTCAGGCAGTGGGTCCACTTCAAAAACTAGGAGGAAAAATGGTAATCAGTTCACCATCCATTAAGGACAATTCAGTGTGAAAACCACTTAAAATCACGTAGGAACCCTACTAGACTGTGTTTGGTCAGAGTGTGGATTTTCATGCCTAACGAGATAAACCTAAGGAAGGTAGATTCACAGGACCTGAGACATCGTTCACTGACCTGAAGGAGCACCCCCGAGCGGCCACCAAGTCTTCACTAAAGCCACAGGAGGTGGAGATAGGCTATTTGCCGATAGATTTATTATTATTATTATTATTATTATTAAGTATTTATATAGCACCATTAGGTTACATGGTGCTTTATAAGTGGGAGGGTAGACAAAGACAAGTGGTAAAAACGACGAAAAATCAACAAATCAGTCATACGGGTACAATAGGGCTGAGGATCCTGTCCACGAGGGCTCACCATCTAGAGGGGGTGGGGAGGGGGACAGTAGTAGGGGGAGAGGAGAGGTGGTGCAGTGGATTGGGTATCAGTGTGTGTTGTAGGCTTGTAGGAAGAGGTGGATCTTCAGGTTTTTCTTGAAGGTTCCCAGGGCAGAGGAGTGTCTGATGTGGTGGGGGAGGGAGTTCCAGAGTATGGCAGAAGCACGAGAGAAGTCTTGTATGCAGTTGTGGGAGGTGGAAATGCGGGGGGTTGAGAGGAGTTCTTGAGAGGAGCGCAAGTTGCGCGAGGGGAGGTAGCGGGAGACCAGGTTGGAGATGTAGGGAGGGAACAGGTTGTGTATGGCCTTGTATGTCAGAGTTAGGGTTTTGAAACGGGATCGCTGGGGGGTGGGGAGCCAGTGGAGGGCTCGGCGGAGAGGGGAGGCGGGGGAGTAACGGGGAGATAGGTGGATGAGTCGGGCAGCAGAGTTGAGGATGGTGCGGAGAGGTGCAAGGAAGGAGGCAGGGAGGCCGGTGAACAGGAGGTTGCAGTAGTCCAGGCGAGAGATTCAAGGATTTGAAGTAAGAGGGAGTGGTCAACAGTGTCAAAGGCAGCAGAAAGGTCGAGAAGAATGAGAACGAAGTAGTGTCGTTTGCTCTTGGCGATCAGAAGGTCGTTGGTGACTTTGGTAGGCTGTTTCGGTGGAATGGTGAGGTCGGAAGCCAGATTGTAGGCGATCAAAGAGAGCACAGGAAGAGAGGTGGGAGGATAGACGTATTGTTCAAGAAGTTTTGAGGCGAACGGGAGGAGAGATATGGGGCAATTAGAGATGGGCGAGTCCGAAAAGACTCGGAATCGCAAGACCCCAACGAGTCCGAGTCAAGGACTCGGGACTCGTTGCGAGTCCAGCGAGTCCAATGTTAATGAATAGGGACCCGAGTAATAGCGAATAATGACATTTACAACTCGCTGATGTGTCTCTGAAAGTGTGCGAGTCCAAACTCGCTGGTTTTTCTCTTATTTTGAGGCTTGTAGCCGATGATGCGAGGGAAGGGATTCTCCAGCACACACCATGGTTTAAGGAAACAGGAAGCGAGTCGCGCTGACAGGCGCACACACAGAGCGATCCATTCATCAGTGCAATCATGGCAGCAGGACGTGGCATGGTGAACACGCTGCGTCTTATTGCACTTGTGGAGGCTCGTCCATTTCTATGGCTCCCTACAGATCCTGAGTATGGGGATACGACCCTAATTAATACAGCCTGGAGAGAGATCGCCCAAGAGATGTTCCCTGCGTTCCATCGGAGTGACCATGAGGAACAGAGCAATCTAAGTAAGTTAAATGAGTTCACACGTTATATATTGCATTTACTGTATATATACTCGTGTATAAGCCGACCCGTGTATAAGCCGACCCCCCTATTTTTGCCCCGAAAAACTATGAAAACATATTCACCGCCATCCTGGTATACAGCGGCTATCACTGGTAGACAGCCCCCCAGCAGAGTATACACCTCCCCCTGCAGAGTATACAGGCCCCCAGCTGGGTATACATGCCCCCATATTGTCGTATACAGGCAGGGGTGGACTGGCCCAGGTGCCACGGGTCATGCGGCTGCAGGAGCATGAATAATCCGCATGTCCCTGAAGCAGCAGGCGGAAACGGAAGCTCCTGGCCGCGCGATGACGTCATCAGCACGCGGCTGCGTCCGGGAGTGAGCGTCTGTGAGTGGCGTGCGGCTGCGACTGTTAGCGAGCGGCTGTGAGGAGCGCGAGGCTGCGGCTGGGAGCGAGCCATAGGATAATGCGGGAGCTGCGGTGGCTGTGAGGCGGCCGCCAGTCATCACCCCCCCCCACCCCCCGTCCTCACCTGTGTCGGGCCAGTGAGGGAGGGTTGCGACCCAAACTGTAGGGTGCCAGTCAGTCCCTGTATACAGGGCCCTCAGTGTGTGTACAGGCCCCCCCAGCAGTGGGTATACAGGGCCCCCAGCAGTGGGTAGACAGTGGCCCAGTGGGTTTACAGGGCCCCCAGCAGTGGGAATACAGGGCCCCCATAGCAGGGTAAACAGGACCCTGAATGTGTTATCATGCTCCACCGCATAGTTGCCTATATTTGGATGGGGTCACAACAGTACAATGAGTTTAATGTCTTATCCTCCTGGCTCTTTCGGCCAAGGGGTTGGGTGTATATAAATACCACTAATGACCAGAGTCTGGTGCCCGCACTATTACATTCTCTATGCGTTGACATGTGTCCTGCCTCATTTGTGATTGTGGCCACGTGAGCTCAATGTCCGTAATGCTGTTGATGATGTTCCACACTGTCGTGTCACTGTGCCTTGTATACACATTACACACACAAAATGAATAAAATGTTATTGTTGATTTGTACACATACTTTTGTTGTTTCAAATATTACACATCTCTAAAGCCGGTTTCAAATCATTTCACAGTTGACCATCTTAAAAAACGGTGGAGGAGCTGCCGGGACCAGCATAAGAAGCAGTACCGGCAGTACTCAGAGAGACAACCGGGAGCCGCTCCATTGCTCAACCACTACCACTTTTATGACCGGCTGTCCTTCCTTCACCCGGTGGCCGCTATGCCAAGGTATGTGTCTGCAGCACTGTTGTGTACATTTAGTATTATTTATAAATATATACATTAGTTTCCATTTTGGCTCTGTGTGGGTTAGCAGAGTATACAGGCGGGTCTGAGGTAGCAGAGTATACAGGCGGGTCTGTGGGTAGCAGAGTATACAGGCGGGTCTGAGGTAGCAGAGTATAAAGACGGCTCTGTGGGTAGCAGAGTATACAGGCGGGTCTGTGGGTAGCAGAGTATACAGGCGGGTCTGAGGTAGCAGAGTATACAGGCGGGTCTGAGGTAGCAGAGTATACAGGCGGGTCTGTGGGTAGCAGAGTATACAGGCGGGTCTGAGGTAGCAGAGTATAAAGCGGCTCTGTGGGTAGAGTATCATTGGGGAGAGTATACAGGCGGGTCTGTGGGTAGCAGAGTATACAGGCGGGTCTGTGGGTAGCAGAGTATACAGGCGGGTCTGTGGGTAGCAGAGTATACAGGCGGGTCTGAGGTAGCAGAGTATAAAGACGGCTCTGTGGGTAGCAGAGTATACAGGCGGGTCTGTGGGTAGCAGAGTATAACAGACGGCTCTGTGGGTAGCAGAGTATACAGGCGGGTCTGTGGGTAGCAGAGTATACAGGCGGGTCTGTGGGTAGCAGAGTATACAGGCGGTCTGTGGGTAGCAGAGTATACAGGCGGGTCTGAGGTAGCAGAGTATAAAGACGGCTCTGTGGGTAGCAGAGTATACAGGCGGGTCTGTGGGTAGCAGAGTATACAGGACGGTCTGTGGGTAGCAGAGTATACAGGCGGGTCTGTGGGTAGCAGAGTATACAGGCGGGTCTGTGGTAGCAGAGTATACAGGCGGGTCTGAGGGTAGCAGAGTATACAGGCGGTCTGTGGGTAGCAGAGTATACAGGCGGGTCTGGGTAGCAGAGTATACAGGCGGTCTGTGGGTAGCAGAGTATACAGGCGGGTCTGTGGGTAGCAGAGTATACAGGCGGGTCTGAGGTAGCAGAGTATACAGGCGGCTCTGTGGGTAGCAGAGTATACAGGCGGGTCTGAGGTAGCAGAGTATAAAGACGGCTCTGTGGGTAGCAGAGTATACAGGCGGGTCTGTGGGTAGCAGAGTATACAGGCGGGTCTGTGGGTAGCAGAGTATACAGGCGGCTCTGTGGGTAGCAGAGTATACAGGCGGGTCTGAGGTAGCAGAGTATAAAGACGGCTCTGTGGGTAGCAGAGTATACAGGCGGGTCTGGGTAGCAGAGTATAAGCGGTCTGTGGGTAGCAGAGTATACAGGCGGGTCTGTGGGTAGCAGAGTATACAGGCGGGTCTGTGGGTAGCAGAGTATACAGGCGGGTCTGGGTAGCAGAGTATACAGCGGCTCTGTGGGTAGCAGAGTATACAGCGGGTCTGTGGTAGCAGAGTATACGGGTCTGTGGTAGCAGAGTATACAGGCGGGTCTGTGGGTAGCAGAGTATACAGGCGGGTCTGTGGGTAGCAGAGTATACAGGCGGTCTGTGGGTAGCAGAGTATACAGGCGGGTCTGTGGGTAGCAGAGTATACAGGCGGGTCTGTGGGTAGCAGAGTATACAGGCGGGTCTGTGGGTAGCAGAGTATACAGGCGGGTCTGTGGGTAGCAGAGTATACAGGCGGGTCTGAGGTAGCAAAGTATAAGGACGGCTCTGTGGGTAGCAGAGTATACAGGCGGGTCTGTGGGTAGCAGAGTATAAAGACGGCTCTGTGGGTAGCAGAGTATACAGGCGGGTCTGTGGGTAGCAGAGTATACAGGCGGGTCTGTGGGTAGCAGAGTATACAGGCGGCTCTGTGGGTAGCAGAGTATACAGGCGGGTCTGAGGTAGCAGAGTATAAAGACGGCTCTGTGGGTAGCAGAGTATACAGGCGGGTCTGTGGGTAGCAGAGTATACAGGCGGGTCTGAGGTAGCAGAGTATACAGGCGGCTCTGTGGGTAGCAGAGTATACAGGCGGGTCTGAGGTAGCAGAGTATAAAGACGGCTCTGTGGGTAGCAGAGTATACACGTGGCTCTGTGGGTAGCAGAGTATACAGGCGGGTCTGAGGTAGCAGAGTATACAGGCGGCTCTGTGGGTAGCAGAGTATACAGGCGGGTCTGAGGTAGCAGAGTATAAAGACGGCTCTGTGGGTAGCAGAGTATACAGGCGGGTCTGTGGGTAGCAGAGTATACAGGCGGGTCTGAGGTAGCAGAGTATACAGGCGGCTCTGTGGGTAGCAGAGTATACAGGCGGGTCTGTGGGTAGCAGAGTATACAGGCGGCTCAGTGGGTAGCAGAGTATATAGGTGATGAGAATAGGGTTAATAGATGGTGCTACAGTGTTGGGGCGTGCTAGAGGGAGCAGAGATCCGATTACTGCCATCATTTCTGACCTTATTAAAGATAGCGGCCGCAGCTAAATGACATCATGGCAAAGGTAAACATGGGGTGTGGTTAGCTGCAGGAGGTTAGTGAGAGGTGTGGGTTGTTTGGCAGAGGGCGTGGTGTGGGCGTGGTGAGCGCGCGCTCCAGCGTCAGATACGCTGCGAGCGCGGAACCACGGCACATCTCCAGGAGCACGTGTCCGGTACGTCCGTAGCCCCGGCCTCCCCGTTGTCCGCACACACAGCCCCGCTGTGACCTCTGCAGTGTCACAGGCCCCGGCGGGCGTCTGTCATCTCCTCCTGACACTGACCTCCTCCTGATTTGATTGTCTGTGTTGTCCCCCCCCGCTGTCAGCATCAGTGATCTGCTAAGACCTGTGGGTGCACAGACGGGGGAAGTACAAATGCCAGCATGCCGGGGCGGATTGGGCGCTGTGAGGGGCGCAGGTCTTGCTGTGAGCGGAGGGCGCGAGGCCGCTCGAGAAAACGCTATAGCGGCTGTGTGAGTTAAGCGTCTGCGGCTCGCGAAGGCGCATACGCGTCTCCGCTCGCAGTGACGCTAAGGAGTTTGGGATTAGGCTACAGTGCCGGAATTTCAAACTCCCGATTATATAAATAGATTATATATATATATATTGTATACCTTTCAACCCCTTCCCTGCTTTATATAGATGATATAAGCTAAAAGTTTTGTGAATTAAGTATGTCAAGTTAAAAGTGAAGTCAGGGGGACTTTTTTTTTCATGTGAACCATTGGTGTTATTGATCGTCTAGATTAGATGGGATGGGGGGGGGTGGGTGGTAATCAGGGGGTGAAAAATTATGTATTAGTATGGAATTAGCAAAGAAAGTCACGTATTCCTTTATGTTATGTACAGTTGGTTATTCTTTCATAATAATAACAAATATCTGATTAATAATACACAGATACACAGAGTCTAAAAAGCGTGCAACTTAAAGGGGTTGTCCGGGTTTATTTTTTATTTCATATTTATATCTAGGCTGCAAAATGTTGACAATCTGCAATATACATGTTGTCAACATTTTGCAGGGTTTCCTAGATATAAACACATTTACTGATGGCAGAGAGTGTCCAGGGGGTGTGATTGTGCAGGCTGGTCGTTTACACCTACTGTAGCACAATCACACCCCCTCCCCTATACCTAGTATGGCCAGCCACCCCCAGGCCATACATGCCCGCCCCCTCCCCACTGTACTCTATAGAATGCCACCACTCCCAGGGATCCTACTGGCCGCCCCAGCCCCTAAATCACCACCCACCCTCTGCAAAACAGCGGTCCCCAGTGCACTGATACAAGGTGCCGAAACCGCTGCTGTGAAAGCGATTCCGGCACACTGTGTCAGTGCAGCCGGGGACCCGCTGCATATGTGTGCTGCTCTCACCCTCCATGTGCTGCTCTCACCCAGCCGGTCCCGGTCCGCCCAGTCCCGGTCCGACATGGTCCCGGTCCGCCCAGTCTCGGTCCGCCCGGTCCCGGTGTTGTACAGCCGAGCTCCACACTGCAGCCGTATCTGTGGCGCTGTGTGTGTGGAGCGGTGCCCGTCCTGATCTCCCCAGACCTCCAGTACCATAGAGCAGAGGCTGTGGAGCGGTCCTCTCTATACCGCTCCACCAGCTCTATGGTACTGGAGGTCTGGGGAGATCAGGACGGGCACCGCTCCACACACACAGCGCCACAGATACGGCTGCAGTGTGGAGCTCGGCTGTACAACACCGGGACCGGGCGGACCGAGACTGGGCGGACCGGGACCATGTCGGACCGGGACTGGGCGGACCGGGACCGGCTGGGTGAGAGCAGCACATGGAGGGTGAGAGCAGCACACATATGCAGCGGGTCCCCGGCTGCACTGACACAGTGTGCCGGAATCGCTTTCACAGCAGCGGTTTTCGGCACCTTGTATCAGTGCACTGGGGACCGCTGTTTTGCAGAGGGTGGGTGGTGATTTAGGGGCTGGGGCGGCCAGTAGGATCCCTGGGAGTGGTGGCATTCTATAGAGTACAGTGGGGAGGGGGCGGGCATGTATGGCCTGGGGTGGCTGGCCATACTAGGTATAGGGGAGGGGGTGTGATTGTGCTACAGTAGGTGTAAACGACCAGCCTGCACAATCACACCCCCTGGACACTCTCTGCCATCAGTAAATGTGTTTATATCTAGGAAACCCTGCAAAATGTTGACAACATGTATATTGCAGATTGTCAACATTTTGCAGCCTAGATATAAATATGAAATAAAAAATAAACCCGGACAACCCCTTTAATGTTTGACCTATGTTTTTGTTTCCAAATGCAATGCATTCACCAAATTTTTTTTTACTTTACCCACAGAGAAGCTTACTACAGAGGGCGGCGTGCTGTGAACCCTCCACCGCCAAACAGAAGGCGGCGTGGAGAAAACCCACCACCACCACCACGGCCGGCGCCACCACCACCGCCGCCGCCACCAGCACCAACACCACCACCACCGCCGCCACCAGCACCAGCACCACCACCACCGCCACCAGCACCAGCAACACCACCACCGCCGCCACCAGCACCAACACCACCACCGCCGCCACCAGCACCAACACCACCACCGCCGCCACCAGCACCAACCCCAGCTTTGGGGCATGTCCGGCCGCAAGAGGAGGAACCTGGATGCCCACCTCACAGCAGCCATGGTCTGATCCCGGGGTCACCTAATAGACGGCGTGCACAAAGTAATGCTGACTTTGCCCACAGTCTGATACCATTCCTGGATGAAATTCCATTTCACAGGCTACTGCGGGCAAGGTCAGCATTACAGATTGTGCTTGACGCCAGTCGCCCACCAAACCACCCAGGTGAGGTTTTCAATTATTTGGAGGGGTGGCAATTCAGACACTCCAACCTACAAGACAGGCCCACACCCCGGGACAGCCATGTGCCACCCCAGAGGCCTGTACCTACCTTTCCACAATGGCCACCTAACAGGGACCTACCATTTTTCCCCACACCTGCCCAGAGGATCCACCCTCAAGGGTTGCCGGAGGCCATTCATGGGGCCCTTGACCTCTTGCAGGACCAGGGTGATGGTGTCACTTTACTGGCAAGGCCGGAGGATGCGGCAACCTACCAGCAGCTGTAGACCCCTTATTTTTTTGTTTTTATTTTGTGTTCATGTGCATTGCACAATTTCTTTATGTTATTATTTCTTATATTTTCCTACTGTTTAGAAAGTTGTACCAAAAAAAAAAAAAAAAAAAAAAAAAAATTTCTGACATTTTTACCATTATGGCGGAATAATACCCAGTTTACAAAAACTGCTTTGTGTCTGTCTTTTTTCAGGGAATGGATGTGTAGGTTGTTTTGTGGGTGGGCTTAAAGTCATCATCATTATAATTATTATTTATTTATATAGCACCGATAGGTTCCATGGCGCTTTACATGAGGATAAGGTACACAAGGAGAAGTACAATAAACATAGACAATAAGGTCATAGAGGTACAACAGGAGAGGACCCTGTACGCGTGGGCTCACATTCAACGAGGGGTGGGTGGGGATACAATAGGGTGGGGAAGGTGTCGGTCGTGGGGCGTGTAGCGGGGTGTCATGGCAGGTTGTAGGCCTGTCGGAAGAGGTGAGTCTTTAGGTGTTTCTTGAAGGTTCCCAGGGTAGGCGAGTGAGTGATGAGGTGGGGCAGCGAGTTACAGAGCATGGTTGATGCCCGGGAGAAATCCTGTATGCGGTTGTGGGAAGAGGAGATGAGGGGGGAGTGTCGGAGAAGTTCTTTGGATGAACGCAGGTAGCGTGAGGGATGGTATCGGGAGATCATGTCGGAGATGTATGGTGGGGATAGGTTGTGTAAGGCTTTGAATGTCATGATCAGTGTTTTAAAGTGAGCTCTCTGTGGGGCGGGGACCCAGTGAAGGGCTTGGCAGAGGGTGTAGACAGGTGAGTAGCGTGAGGACAGATGGATTAGTCGGGCAGCAGAGTTTAGTATAGATTGGAGAGGTGCAAGAGAGTTGGCAGGGAGACCTATGCGAAGGAGGTTGCAGTAGTCAAGGCGGGAGATGATGAGGGCATTTATGAGTGTTTCAGCAGTGTCAGGATTGAGGAACGACCGAATTGGTTAAATATTTTTGAGTTGGAGTCACAGGGACTTGGTTAGGGACTACAGGTGGGGCTTGAAGGAGAGGGAGGAGTCAAGGATTACCCCGAGACAGTTGGCGTGGGGGACAGGGGAGAGAGCATCATTAGCAAGTACTTTACGGCCCGCATGGCGCATGAAGTCACCTTGGTTACTAAGTGTCAAATCATGACTCCACATACAACTGTTGCTGACAAACAGTGCCTGTGTTTGGGGGGTTACTTTATGCCTGTATGCACAGATTATGACATGTGAGGTGACGTAATGTCACATCGTTCGGTTTGTATGGAGACAGTGGCCTTACGCTCGCAGGTGAATCAAGCACGCCACGTGAGCATAGTTGTGCTGGAAATTAGCAAGTGCGTTCATTTGTATAATGTAGCTAAGCATAAAGCTTGTGCGTGTCTCATATGATATTCTTGCAAAAATTAGCAGGTATCCTTGGTAATGTAGCAAGGGCTAAAGCTTGGCGGTTCAAGCATGATAAGCTTAGCGGTGGAAATAGCCAGGGTGTCATTTGGTATAATGTAGCTAGGCCATAATTTAGCCAGTGTCACAAAGATATAAACCTTGGTAGCTGGGAGCTCAAATTAGCACACGGCTGTATACCATTTTGTATAATGAGGCTAAGGGCCATAAAAGCTTCTAGCCAGGATGTCTCCCAAGAGCAGATAAGCAGTTAGCATAGGTTTGGGTCCAAAAATTAGCCCAAGGGCTGTATCCCATTTTTGGTATAAATGTAGGCCTAAGGGCCATAAAAAGCTTGTTAGCCAGGGTGTCTCCCAAAGCATGATAAGCTTGTTAGCCTGGGTGGCTCAAAAAATTAGCCCAAGGGGCTGTATCCCATTTTTGGTATAAATGTAGGCCTAAGGGCCATAAAAAGCTTGTTAGCCAGGGTGTCTCCCAAAGCATGATAAGCTTGTTAGCCTGGGTGGCTCCAAAAATTAGCCCAAGGGGCTGTATCCCATTTTTGGTATAAATGTAGGCCTAAGGGCCATAAAAAGCTTGTTAGCCAGGGTGTCTCCCAAAGCATGATAAGCTTGTTAGCCTGGGTGGCTCAAAAAATTAGCCCAAGGGGCTGTATCCCATTTTTGGTATAAATGTAGGCCTAAGGGCCATAAAAAGCTTGTTAGCCAGGGTGTCTCCCAAAGCATGATAAGCTTGTTAGCCTGGGTGGCTCAAAAAATTAGCCCAAGGGGCTGTATCCCATTTTTGGTATAAATGTAGGCCTAAGGGCCATAAAAAGCTTGTTAGCCAGGGTGTCTCCCAAAGCATGATAAGCTTGTTAGCCTGGGTGGCTCCAAAAATTAGCCCAAGGGGCTGTATCCCATTTTTGGTATAAATGTAGGCCTAAGGGCCATAAAAAGCTTGTTAGCCAGGGTGTCTCCCAAAGCATGATAAGCTTGTTAGCCTGGGTGGCTCAAAAAATTAGCCCAAGGGGCTGTATCCCATTTTTGGTATAAATGTAGGCCTAAGGGCCATAAAAAGCTTGTTAGCCAGGGTGTCTCCCAAAGCATGATAAGCTTGTTAGCCTGGGTGGCTCAAAAAATTAGCCCAAAGGGCTTAATAAAGTCTATTTATAATAAAGCAGGCGCTTGCCATGCATATTATTGCTTGGACTAGGAGCATAGACTGAGCTTGCGGGCCCACCTTCGTCATTAATTATTGTCTTGGATCCATAAATGGAGCTATAATAAAAAATAGAAGAAGCAAGGCCAACTATGCAGTCCTAGGCTTGGTGCCTCAAAAAATTAGCCCAAAGGGCTTAATAAAGTATTTTTTTACATAAAGCAGGGCGCTTGGCCCATAGCATATTATTGCTTGGACTGGGTGCCGAATCAAATCAACAGAGCTACGGGACTTGTCATTAATTCCTGTCAAAAATGGGCATATTGTTAACAGCGCAATATCCCAATCATATTAATTATGATTAGGTTTATCTAGGATTGTGTACTGTCGTCAGGAAGGCTTAGGAACTGTGATGATATCCAATCCTTGTTGAATTTAATTAGAGTGAGCCTGTCGGCATTTTCTGTGGTGAGGCGGGACCTTCTATCAGTGACTATACCCCCAGCGGCACTGAAAACACGCTCTGATGTCACACTAGCAGCTGGGCATGCCAGCACCTCCAAGGCATACAATGACAGCTCAGTCCAAGTGTGCAGCTTGGAAACCCAGTAATTAAAGGGTACAGAAGGGTCGGTTAGGAAGCTGGTACTGTCACTGAGATACTGCTGCACCATGTTGGACAATTGTTGTCTCCTACTCAAGGTCACCGTAGTCAAATTACGTTCTTGATTGGAAGGTCTGTTGAACATCGCCCAGTTGGCGGACATCTTACCCCCACCTCTTCTTGTCATTGATGGCGTTTGTGTCCCAACCAAAGGCTGCTGTTGGAAAGAGCTGGTTCTTCGATGTATAGCGGATTCAGACGGTGATATTGCCAGCAAAATATCAAGAAGAACCCTCTTTACATGATCCATCGTTAAGCCCCTGGATGAGTGCGACAGCAGCGACTGAAATTTGTCTTTGTACCGTGGGTCCAAAAACGTTGACAACCAGTAGAGGTCGCTGTCATAGATGTGTATGACGCGTGGATCTTTGGAGACACATTGACACATTACTTCAGCCATGTGTGCTAAGCTGCAAAGACTCATCTCCTCGGTTACAACAGAATGAAGATCACTACGCGTCGTGGCCTCTAAATCGGTGTCCGCCTCCTCCTCTTCAGCCCACCCATGCTGTACCGACATAAACGTAGGGTTGGGAGTCCCATCAGGGTTCACATCAGTACCAGAGAAAAATAAATCTTCTTCATCATCACCCTCATCAACATCTTCCTGAACCAATGTAGCCTGCTGATATTGGCTAGGGTGGCTAGGATCAGCGATGTTCAATTCTGGCTCCATAGCCATCCGCTGTGCTCTCAAAGCATCTGTTTTGAGATTCAATAGGGATTCTTGGAGCAGGCAGAGCATGGGGATGGTGAGACTTATAATCGACTGATCCCCACTGACGAGTTTGGTACAGTATTCGAAGTTATCCAGCAACTCGCAAAGGTCAGCGATCCAGACCCACTCGAAAGTACCGATGTGTGTGGTATGACTTCCAGGTTGACGGGCATGTTGCAGCTGAAATTCCGCTATTGCCTTCTGCTGCTCATTAAACCTTGCCAGCATATGGAAGGTGGAGTTCCATTGCGTAGGCATGTCGCAAATTAGCCTGTGTTTCGGCAAGTTAAATTGGATTTGAAGGGCAGAAAGACTTGCAGCTGCTGTGGACGAATGTCTAAAGTGGGCGCAAATTCGCCTCACCTTATCCAGTAGCTCAGATAACTCTGGGTATATTTTGAGGAATTTCTGAACTACCAGGTTCAGGACATGAGCCATGCAAGGCACATGTACAAGTTTACCGTGCTTTATTGCCGCCACAAGGTTTGCACCATTATCGCTCACAACTAGACCTGGTTGTAGTTCCAGTGGGGCCAGCCACTCATCGGTCTGTTGCTTGAGACCTTTCCACAACTCTGTTGCAGTGTGACGTGTGTCACCTAGGCAGATAAGCTTCAGAAGAGCCTGTTGTCGCCTTGCAGAAGCAGTACTGCAAAGCTCCCAACTCGGACGTGATGGTGCTTGAGGCTCAGCAGTGGACAAGGAAGTGGCAGAAGCAGATTGGGCACTGGACATATATGAGGAGGCAGACACCCGGAATGATGTTGGGCCCGCTATTCGTGGAGTTGGAAGTATGTCAGATGGTACAGTTTTAGAAGTTGGGACACTCTCCACCAGGTTGATCCAGTGAGCCGTTAGTGAAATGTATCTGCCCTGTCCACAACTACTTGTCCACGTGTCCGTAGTTAGGTGGACTTTGGCGGTGACAGCATTTGTTAAAGCACGTTTTAAGTTGTTAACCACGTGCTGGTGTAAGGCGGGAACGGCACTACGTGAGAAAAAGTACCGGCTGGGTACAGAGTATCGTGGTGCTGCCTCAGCCATCAACTCCCGAAAAGACTCTGTACCCACAAGCCTAAACGGCAGCATTTCCACAGCTAACAACTTGGCTATTTTCGCTGTCACTTTTTGGGAATATGGGTGTGTCGGTTGGAACTTCCGCTGTCTTTCATACAGCTGTGGCACTGACAACTGCACGTTTGGACCAGACTGACAAGAGGATTGACTACTGTCATGTCTGTCTTGTAAAGCACCTTGGGAGGAGTACGCTTGAGCAGGAGCTGAAGCCTGAACACTTGCTGGTGAAGGATGTATCTGAGGTGGCCTGGAAGTGTTTGGATCAGAAGGCACTGATTTTGAACCCTGATAGGGTGCCCACTGAATTGGGTGCTTAAGAGACATATGCTTGCGCATACTGCTGGTGCTCTGGTTTCCTTTTACCGTGCCTCTGCTAAGCCTTGCCTGGCACATCTTACAGATAACCATATTTGGTAATGTTGGGCTATCCTTAAAAAATTTCCACACACTGGCTGTTCGTCCTTTATTTTTAATTGGAGGAAGAGGAGGATGACTCTGTTCAACACCAACTGTGGACACATTTTGGGCAACTGTGTTTGCAGTTTGTGCAACAGTTGGCACAGTTTGTGCCACAGTTGACGCTATTTGGGCAACTGTTCTCACAGTTTGTGTTCTGGAGACAGTACGCCTTTGTGATTTTGCCAGTGGTACATAGCCACTTTCGTCCTCCTGGCTGCTCTCTTGGCTATGCAATTCAGCAATCCAGGTAGGATCTGTGGTGTCATCATCCACCCCTTCCAGTTCAAAGGATTCTGGATAAACTGACTGAGCAGGCTGGCCAGATGAGATGTGTGTCTCATCATCCTCATCATCATCCACCTCCTGAGATACTGTTTGCATTTCGTGAAAGTGTCTTTCCTCAGGACGCGCTACTTCCAAACTTTGGCCATGAGTGGACATTTCGTCTACTTCAAGTATCTCGTCAGGCAGTGACAAAGAAACCCCTTGATAAGAACCGAATAAGTCATCCGAGTGACCAAGGTCCATATTCAAATTTTCCTCTGGCTGCCGATGGGTTGAGGCAATATGACGACTTTGAGGATTGGATGGCGCTGCATTGTCTGTAGCGACACTAGAATGTCTTGCCACGGATGATTGCGTACTGCAAGAACCAGTGGTCGAGGGCGTCTGAGCCATCCAAGATGTTATCTTGTCATGCTCATCCGGCCTCAACACACGTTTTCTTTGAGTACTGGGATTTCTAGGTAGAAAAAAGGACGTTCTATCAATCCTAGGCTGTGTACTTGTACCAGTGCCTTCTTGGGCAAGACTGCTGCGGCCACGAGCTCGTCCCTGTCCCTTTGCAACATCCTTTTTGGTAATTGTTTTTTTTTGAGACATTGTAGATGAATGCACAGTCACCAAGTTGGAGTTAGGTGTTGCTGTATGCGTCACTTGCTGGCGTGGTAAGTGTGCGCGCGCACACTTGGCAGTGAACCGCACACTACACTCCCTAAAAAAATTGGTTTGAAGTGCGCACAGCCACCGAGATGTGGTTAGGTTAGCTGAATGCGTCACTTGCTGGCGGGGTAAGTGTGCGCGCTCACACTTGGCAGTGAAGCCGCACACTACACTCCCTAAAAAAATTGGTTATAAGTGCGCACAGCCACCGAGATGTGGTTAGGTTAGCTGAATGCGTCACTTGCTGGCGGGGTAAGTGTGCGCTGCTCACACTTGGCAGTGAAGCCGCACACTACACTCCCTAAAAAAATTGTTTGAAGTGCGCACAGCCACCGAGATGTGGTTAGGTTAGCTGAATGCGTCACTTGCTGGCGGGGTAAGTGTGCGCTGTCACACTTGGCAGTGAAGTGCACACTACACTCCCTAAAAAAATTAGTTTCAAGTGCGCACAGCCACCGAGATGTGGTTAGGTTAGCTGAATGCGTCACTTGCTGGCGGGGTAAGTGTGCGCTTCACACTTGGCAGTGAACCGCACACTACACTCCCTAAAAAAATTGGTTTGAAGTGCGCACAGCCACCGAGATGTGGTTAGGTTAGCTGAATGCGTCACTTGCTGGCGGGGTAAGTGTGCGCTCTCACACTTGGCAGTGAAACCGCACACTACACTCCCTAAAAAAATTGGTTTGAAGTGCGCACAGCCACCGAGATGTGGTTAGGTTAGCTGAATGCGTCACTTGCTGGCGGGGTAAGTGTGCGCTCTCACACTTGGCAGTGAAGCCGCACACTACACTCCCTAAAAAAATTAGTTTCAAGTGCGCACAGCCACCGAGATGTGGTTAGGTTAGCTGAATGCGTCACTTGCTGGCGGGGTAAGTGTGCGCTGTCACACTTGGCAGTGAAGCCGCACACTACACTCCCTAAAAAAATTAGTTTCAAGTGCGCACAGCCACCGAGATGTGGTTAGGTTAGCTGAATGCGTCACTTGCTGGCGGGGTAAGTGTGCGCTCTCACACTTGGCAGTGAAGCCGCACACTACACTCCCTAAAAAAATTAGTTTCAAGTGCGCACAGCCACCGAGATGTGGTTAGGTTAGCTGAATGCGTCACTTGCTGGCGGGGTAAGTGTGCGCTGTCACACTTGGCAGTGAAACCGCACACTACACTCCCTAAAAAAATTAGTTTCAAGTGCGCACAGCCACCGAGATGTGGTTAGGTTAGCTGAATGCGTCACTTGCTGGCGGGGTAAGTGTGCGCTGTCACACTTGGCAGTGAAGCCGCACACTACACTCCCTAAAAAAATTAGTTTCAAGTGCGCACAGCCACCGAGATGTGGTTAGGTTAGCTGAATGCGTCACTTGCTGGCGGGGTAAGTGTGCGCTCTCACACTTGGCAGTGAAACCGCACACTACACTCCCTAAAAAAATTGGTTTGAAGTGCGCACAGCCACCGAGATGTGGTTAGGTTAGCTGAATGCGTCACTTGCTGGCGGGGTAAGTGTGCGCTGTCACACTTGGCAGTGAAGCCGCACACTACACTCCCTAAAAAAATTAGTTTCAAGTGCGCACAGCCACCGAGATGTGGTTAGGTTAGCTGAATGCGTCACTTGCTGGCGGGGTAAGTGTGCGCTTCACACTTGGCAGTGAAGCCGCACACTACACTCCCTAAAAAAATTAGTTTCAAGTGCGCACAGCCACCGAGATGTGGTTAGGTTAGCTGAATGCGTCACTTGCTGGCGGGGTAAGTGTGCGCTCTCACACTTGGCAGTGAAACCGCACACTACACTCCCTAAAAAAATTGGTTTGAAGTGCGCACAGCCACCGAGATGTGGTTAGGTTAGCTGAATGCGTCACTTGCTGGCGGGGTAAGTGTGCGCTGTCACACTTGGCAGTGAAGCCGCACACTACACTCCCTAAAAAAATTAGTTTCAAGTGCGCACAGCCACCGAGATGTGGTTAGGTTAGCTGAATGCGTCACTTGCTGGCGGGGTAAGTGTGCCTGTCACACTTAGCAGTGAAGCCGCACACTACACTCCCTAAAAAATTAGTTTAAGTGCGCACAGCCACCGAGATGTGGTTAGGTTAGCTGAATGCGTCACTTGCTGGCGGGGTAAGTGTGCGCTGCTCACACTTGGCAGTGAAACCGCACACTACACTCCCTAAAAAAATTGGTTTGAAGTGCGCACAGCCACCGAGATGTGGTTAGGTTAGCTGAATGCGTCACTTGCTGGCGGGGTAAGTGTGCGCTCTCACACTTGGCAGTGAAGCCGCACACTACACTCCCTAAAAAAATTGGTTTAAGTGCGCACAGCCACCGAGATGTGGTTAGGTTAGCTGAATGCGTCACTTGCTGGCGGGGTAAGTGTGCGCACTCACACTTGGCAGTGAAGCCGCACACTACACTCCCTAAGGTGGAGTACGTGCTAGCAGCAACGCACTGGTCTGCCACAGAAAAAATAACGCTCTATGGCTTATAGGAACAAAAATCGATCTGGTGCAAAAACAAAAATGAAACAGCACCTCAGCTAAGCCTCTGACTGCAGCTGTTAGCAAAGCTGAGTGAGTAAGCTAAGCTATGAGGTCCGTCCTGTGTGCACTAAGGCTTCTCCTTCCTTCCCTCCCTGCCTGCCTGCCTACACAGCACTACTCCGTCCTCCTCCTAGCTCTCAGAAGAGCTTTTTGGGTTAATAAAAGGAATCTTCCCTACACTGACAATCCCTGATCTGCTCCAGCATATATCTCTCTCTCCCTATACTAGGTCAGATCGTCTCAGGAATGTGCCCAAAATGGCGGGGACAAGCCTTATATACTGCCTTGCCTGTCATAGATGACATAGGCATGACGCTGGACAGCAGCCAATCATAGTCCTGACACAACCAACTTTGCTATGCCATTACTGACTATGATTGGCTATCTTCACAAGTTTTCTGACCTAACACGCACGCTGTGCTGACTCGGAACATAACAGATTCTGTATTCCACAGTCCGAATCCCGAATACAGTATACAGGACTCGGATTCGTAGACTCGTAGGACTCGGAATCGTAGACTCGCTCAGACTCGCTGCTGACAGCGGGTATCTGTGACGAGTCAAGCTTATTGCCATTGAATTCCATTGGACTCGTCACTGTGCGAGTCCAAGCTGGGAGATTCGCCGAGTAACGAGTCCTGCGAGTACCTTCAGAATCGCCGAGTCCCGAGTCCTAGCGAGTAGACTCGCCCATCCCTAGGGCAATAGTTGGAGACTGTTGTAGGGTCAAGGGATGTTTTTTTTAAGATGGGCGTGATTAGGGCGTGTTTGAAGGGTGAGGAGTGTTTGATGGAGGGCAGCCCTAGAGGTTCCCACTACACCGGCAGCTCGCGCCACAGGACAGAGTACTGAGCCGAGCACAGGAACAAGAAAAGTGGATGCACAGTCACAGCCAGCAGATGGCAGTGGCAGGTAGTGATGAGAAAGTACTAGTAGGCACAGCAGATGGCAATGGCTGGCAGTGACTGGCAGGCACAGGTAGGTGCAGCAGATGGCTATCAGACAAAGAAACACAAGCACGGATTAATATATGCAACAAGGCACAGAGCAAGGAGGGGGACCTGACAACTAGCTTCAGACAGAAACAACTAAGACACATTAATCAGGCACCTCCTAATACGGGCGGCTGCCTAAAATATTTTGTGCCTCTTAGCCATAGGCTGAGAGGCACGTTCAGGTCAGGGCATGCTGGCCCTGCAAGAGAAAGCAGTGCACCGCAGCCGCGTCCTAACTCGGAAGCCTACCGTGCATGCGCAAACCTCGGGACCCAGAGGGAGTGGAGAGCAAGAGTGGTGAGTAAGGCAACGTCCCTGCACTTTTCGTATCTGTAACATGGCAGGCATGACAGTGGTGCAAGAAGTGTAAAAACACACCAGGCTCGTAACTAAGTCAGAAATGGAATAAAAGGAGCGTGAAAATTGGGCTCCAGCACCAATGAAAAAATGTTAAAACATGCAATTAAAAACATGGTGAGAATACGGTAAGTGTTTTGGTTTTTGGCTGCCTGAAAAATATGTAATGTGCACAAACCCTATGGGACTTAAAATGGCCAGTGTAAAATGGCTTTTACTTTGTCTCTACCCATAGAGAATTTATGAGAGCTTAGCCAAGCTGAGACTGCCATCAACAAAGACTGAAATTGAAATGTAAGAACAAAACGACATGGAAGACACTAGAACACTTTTTGGACTTGAACATCCATAGTCTTAGTTCTCTCATCAGTCACCCATTTGAAAGAAAAGTAACACTAAAGTTTATATTAAGACTCATTGTCATACTATCAGTGCATTGACAGTGACCAGGATCTAAGGGGTCCAAAATAGTTATTATTTCTACCATCCTATTTTCTCAGGCACTTTGTGAGAAGTCACTAAGCGTAAATGTCAGTGTACTAAAACGCTCTTACCCACGCTCATTTAGACAATTATTAGTATGGTTCATGACGTTTAACTAGACACAACAAAGGTCAGAACCTGTCTGTAAGAGAACCCTGTACTATGTCTTCAACCGAAAACACAGTAAATTCTACATAGGCAATAACCAATAGCTTCTCATTGATCGTTTCTTCTATGCTTATATAAAATGATCATTTGGCATCAGCACATCCCATTTGGGTAAAATAAAAATATCTGAATGTTTGTTGTAATTGAATTTTTATTTGTGGTAAATGTTACAATTATTGAAAGATAGAAAAAGTATGTGATCGCCCATCAAATTGATCTACCGTATTAGCGATTGATGACAGCGGTTTTTTTTGTCAATCCAAAAGACCCTAAATTTAAACTGCCTCTCCAACAAAACTATAGGCAATTATTTATTCTCCTTTATATCATACACTTTACATGATTGGCAATATATTCCTTGTTTAGAGGAAATGGGATGCCCATCAACAAAAATGAATAATTATGCAGAGAAAATGCAATAGTAAGTGTTTTATTTTTTCAATTTTTATTGGGAAAAGCCACAGAGGGCAATAAGTGACAAAGAATGTTCTTAAAATCAAGCAACCATGACCCTATGCTGAAAGGCCTAACTAAAGTTAAAGGGAATCTGCCAGTAGAATCAACCCTCCTATATGTGCATGTTGTTCATAGGAAGTTGAATAAAATGATCCATTAATATCTGTGATCCAAACTCTTAGGCCCTTTTCACATCTATGTAGCCCCTGCGATGCAAGCGCAGGTGCATTTACAGGCAAGTGCAGGCAAGCGCATAGGCATAGATGCACTGCTCTTGCGCTCGGTGCCCCCATTACCTGCTGTGGCCGAGCGCTGCCAAGTGCAGGAGACGAAATACCAGAAGCACGAGTGTGACTGTGCCAACGTCACCGGGCATGCGCATGCCCAGACGCACCCGGAAACGCGTAATGCAATGTTTCCGGGTTCATCTGGAGAAGCGCATGCGCGGTGACGTCGGCTCATTCCCTCTCGCACTTCCTGGATTTCATCTCCTGTGCTCGGCCATAGCAGGTAATGGAGGCACCGAATGCAGGCGAGCCCAAGAGCAGTGCATCTATGCGCCTATGTGTTTGCCTGTAAATGCACCTGCACTTGCATTTGTGCTTGCGCAGGGCAGGAAAATGCAGGGGCTACATAGATGTGAAAAGTACCTTATTACAGAGTTGTTAAGATCTATAGGGTTCTGGCCCAGATCTCCCTAAAATTCTGCCTCAAGAATGTATTTTAAATAAAAGTGGGCATTATTAGTGTGAGATATGTCATGATTGATACTTTGCTGTCAAATGATATTGTACAAAAAGCATGGTTTAATCTGTGCTGCTGCAAGAAGGGATCAAAGTACAGAGATGTGAATTATGGGTAGTTTGTTTGATGCATTTCGAAGTCCAACTTCTTTACCAGGATATCACAACATCAACCAAGATATGGTGACATTCAGATGAAGAAGTTGGATTACTTTGAAATGCTTTTAATTCCACCATGCCAATCCCTTCGATGTTGCTGGAGAATCGAGAGGGCCCATACACTTTGGAATGTTGGTCCATCCCTGCAATGTAGAATGTTGGTCTGATTTGGTCTAAATTATATATGAACTTTTCTTATTATGGTGTTGTCTTTCACATGGAAATGATATGCTATCAGCATTATGATTATGAGATAATTCTATATGCATTTCAAATGATTTTTCTGGCAGATGAGACAAATTTCGGTCAATTAATTTGGCCAGTTACACACACCATTTATGAATATCATTCGTTTGATTGGAATTAGTCAACAACCTGTATGTGTAATTTCACTTTAATGCAGGCCATAAACATTAGATGGCTGTCAGATGGCTGATTGTTTGTCCGACAGCTATCTCAGTCGACTCTCCCATACAGAGGAGCACTCGCTCAGCCAAACTTCTGTGTTCTCTATGAAAAAGCCACTAGTTGACAAAACGACTGGTAACTAATCTCAGGATGTAACACGTATGTGGATATCTTATATAAAAGAGGAATTCAGCTCACCCCTTGTTGTTCCTGGCATGCATGGTCCACAGAACTCCCCGCACGAAGCCACCCCGGTCCCAGCGTGCAGCAATCCAAAGCAAGAGAGGAAATCTCCAGCAAATACAGACGTAGTCAGATGTGCTAAAACCAGTAAACCTTTATTTTATTCCATTTAAAACATCTTGTGGCAGACAGTGGAGTACCCCAGCAAGAGACGATTATCACACGTGTTTCGACTATGCAGTCTTAATAATGGATCCACGATTAAGACTGCATAGTCGAAACGCTTGGGATAATCTTCTCTTGCACTGTCTGCCGCAAGATGTTCTAACTGGAATAAAATAAAGGTTTACTGGTTTTAGTACATCTGACCCTGCCTGTACTCGCTGGAGATTTTATGTGGATATCTTAGAAATCTGATGGCATAGGGCAAGACAAGACAGAGACAAAGGCTTCATGTATAATTCTGTAATATCACACATGCAATAAACAAGTTCAGGTGAGGATGCAGCAAACAGAGAAGCAAGGCAAACTAAGAAAAGGCAAATGCATAAAGTCCACTTGGAAACCGTTTATAAATACAGTGAGGCCGGCAACAAAAATAGCCCTTAGGTAACAGTTCATGCACAGCTTGGCCAGTAGCTGAAATATTGTTTATGTGACAGTTCACACACAGCGGAGTCGGCAACAAAAATATTCTTTAGTTAACACAATCCAGAACATAGCACTGTGCAGTGCGGATAACACAAGTACTGAACTGTCCAAAGAACCACACTGCAACAATGCACAAAGCAAAACTAAATAGCAGCAGCAACAGCTTACATGCACCAGAGTACAGCTTGTTTCTGCAAGGCAACTAGAGTTCAGGTGAGGCACAGCAGATGGCTGTAGAAATGTAAGAGCAGACCTGAAATTGCTGGAAAAGAATCTACACTCAGGTAATGCACTGAAGTACCAGAGAAAATACTCAAGAGAGGCTCGAATGTCGGACAGGAGCTTAAATAAGCAGGACAAGCAGGGAACACATGGTCATGATGAGGCAGCAGACGCCATTTTTAATAAGGGCTAGAAGACACAGAAGATTAACTGGAAAAGCCAAATCCTGACACAGGGAGAACAATTTGATCTGCAGTCCAAAATTGGACATAAGTGATCAGCATCATTCCTAACCATGAGTCCCCCGTGAACCCCATAGACATTAAACTGTCATCTAAGGAAAGATTTCTAGTAGCTTCAGGGAACAACAGGTTTCCATGCCACTTGTGTAATGCCAAGGCTGCTATGCTCGGAGCAGGTTTGTGCACAAATTAGCCATAATGAATACTTCAGAAAGACAGGAGTGGTCGCCCACTATTATTGACATACAGTGTTGGCCAAAAGTATTGACACCTATGCCATTCTGTCAGATAATACTCAGTTTCTTCCTGAAAATGATTGCAATCACAAATTCTTTGGTATTATTATCTTCATTTAGTTTGTCTTCAATGAAAAAAACACAAAAAGAATTGTCCTAAAGCCAAATTGGATATAATTCCACACCAAACATAAAAAAGGGGGTGGACAAAAGTATTTGAACCCTTAGAAAAATCATGTGATGCTTCTCTAATTTGAGTAATTAACAGCACCTGTAACTTACCTGTGGCACCTAACAGGTGTTGGCAATAACTAAATCACACTTGCAGCCAGTTAACATGGATTAAAGTTGACTCAACCTCTGTCCTGTGTCCTTGTGTGTACCACATTGAGCATGGAGAAAAGAAAGAAGACCAAAGAACTGTCTGAGGACTTGAGAAACCAAATTGTGAGGAAGCATGAGCAATCTCAAGGCTACAAGTCCATCTCCAAAGACCTGAATGTTCCTGTGTCTACCGTGCGCAGTGTCATCAAGAAGTTTAAAGCCCATGGCACTGTGGCTAATCTCCCTAGATGTGGACGGAAAAGAAAAATTGACGAGAGATTTCAACACAAGATTGTGTGGATGGTGGATAAAGAACCTCAACTAACATCCAAACAAGTTCAAGCTGCCCTGCAGTCCGAGGGTACAACAGTGTCAACCCGTACTATCCGTCGGCGTCTGAATGAAAAGGGACTGCATGGTAGGAGACCCAGGAAGACCCCACTTCTTACACCGAGACATAAAAAAGCCAGACTGGAGTTTGCAAAAACTTACCTGAGAAAGCCTAAAACGTTTTGGAAGAATGTTCTCTCTTTTTGGGCAAAGGCATCAACATAGAGTTTACAAAGAAAAAAAAGAGCATTCAAAGAAAAGAACACGGTCCCTTCAGTCAAACATGGCGGAGGTTCCCTGATGTTTTGGGGTTGCTTTGCTGACTCTGGCACTGGACTGCTTGACCGTGTGCATGGCATTATGAAGTCTGAAGACTACCAACAAAATTTGCAGCATAATGTAGGGCTCAGTGTGAGAAAGCTGGGTCTCCCTCAGAGGTCATGGGTCTTCCAGCAGGACAATGACCCAAAACACACTTCAAAAAGCTCTAGAAAATGGTTTGAGAGAAAGCACTGGAGACTTCTAAGGTGGCCAGCAATGAGTCCAGACCTTAATCCCATAGAACACCTGTGGAAAGATCTAAAAATGGCAGTTTGGAGAAGGCACCCTTCAAATATCAGGGACCTGGAGCAGTTTGCCAAAGAAGAATGGTCTAAAATTCCAGCAGATCATTGTAAGAAACTCATTGATGGTTCCTGGAAGTGGTTGATCGTAGGTATTTTGGCTAAAGGTTGTGCAACCAAGTATTAGGCTGAGGGTGCCAATACTTTTGTCTGGCCCATTTTTGGAGTTTTGTGTGAAATGATCAATGTTTTGCTTTTTGCTTCATTCTCTTTGTGTTTTTTCATTGAAGACAAATTAAATGAAGATAATAATACCAAAGAATTTGTGATTGCAATCATTTTCAGGAAGAAACTGAGTATTATCTGACAGAATTGCAGGGGTGTCAATACTTTTGGCCAACACTGTATATATGTATATGCAGTATATATGCTTTAATAAACATATAATTTAGAAGATACAATTTTATCCTTTTTTGCATGATATTGGATCTATTGTTGCTTTTTGCCTTTTTTAGTATAACATTTTCAGTTAAACCCCTTAATCTGATGCTAAAAATCTAACCCAGAGATAGAAATATTACATAAAGAATGTAATTTTTGCCTTACATGTATTCTTTATAACCTATGGGTGCCCTTGTTTCTGCGTATTTAAGAATTAATTGGGTGCATTTTCTGTGTAAAGTATTTGGCAAAGTGTTAGAATTTCATTATTTTAACAGTTATTATTCAAAACATTACAGGAAATCCTAATCATTTTGCAGCTTTACACTGGCATGTGTGGGCATAGATTTAATGGATTATTTCCCAGTATTCACTTTTCAAAGAAAAATATTTTTCCACCTCTCCATGTTTATAAAGTATAGACTTACTGTATTAATATATTAGTGCAAGGTGAACCTACATTCAGCAACATTCTTAGAAGTGGCAGAATTTGTAAAAAAAAATTTTGGCAGAATTTGTGTTCTGTTCCAATCACGGGGGGGGGGTCAGTCAGCACACGATGACTTCTCAAACCAAGGAGATCATCCGGTAGGGGACATAGCCTTCTAAGAATCAACCTTAAGTGTCAAAATCAATTGCTGTTTTTTCTAAAAAATCTTCTTTGAATTAAAATATGCTGACAAAATGCTCAATGCTCCCTTGGTGGGATCAACTATTCAGTGCACCTTCTCACCTACTTGATTTGCATCTGTCTTTGCCCCTTCTTCATCGATTGACAACTCTGGCTGTACAGGAGCTAGGGGGCAGGATAGATGAAAAAAACAAGTAGATGGGAAGGTACACTTAAAGGGGTTTCCATGAACAAACATCTTAATAAGTTGATCTTGTAATAATAATAATTTCCTCAATTCGATGTATTTAAATAACATTTCCATGCTGAGATAATCCTATATATGTGTCCCTGCTATGTACTGTGTAAAGGCCATGTCTTTCCGTACAGAGATATGGCCCCTAATGAAGGCATTATAGCCGAAACGAGCATTGGGCATGGGCACCATTCCCGAAGGATCTTCAGTGTGCACTCTATATTGTTATAACAGGTACATATGATATGGTGTGATATTGCCACTTGTAGGGCACTCATTCTTTAGGGAGATTACATATCTTCACCCCTAATATGATTTGCTTGGTAGACATCAATCATATAGGACATAGGCTTACCCAGCATGGGGCAGGGTGGGGGGCAGCTGCCCTCTCCAAGAGGAAGGGGTGAGCAGCACTGAGTGCGCGCAGAGAGCACTTATTGTAATGTCTGAGGCTGAGCTGAGGCCGGCCACCGCTACCACCTGAACTTGTGTGTGTGTAGCGAATGCGATAACGGTTACCTCAGCGCGGTAATCATGGGGCAGCAGCCATCAGGGGCGCAGGGCGGATCTCTCCCTCAGACAGTGTCTGCCGACTGCCCACACTGCAGATCAGCTCGACAGGCAGGGGATTCAGAAGTGATGTCATGACATCACCACTGAGCACCTTGTTGCTGTGCTGAGTCCCTGCTGTGCAGAGCGGCAAACAAGCTGGGGACACTGCTGGTGCTGGAGGCTGGAGCTGAGAGAAGAGAGGACATTAGCAGTTAAAAGAAGATGTAAGTATAAACAAAGTGACCTGGATGATAATGTGGGGGGGTCGGGAGCCCTATGGAAGGGATTTATATGGGAGCCTTATGTGGGGGCTGCAATGTATATGAGATGACATGTACTCCCATCTCATATACAGCCCTGCCCCCCCATAGGCTCCTATATCATATACAGCAACCCTATAGGGCTCCTATATCATATATAGACCCCTAAAAGGCTCCCATTATTGGAGCCCTATGAGGGGGCTGTATATGATATGGGAGCCCTATGTGGCATTAGGGAGGCTGTATATAATATGGGATATGGGACTCCCATATCATATACAGCCCCCCATAGGGCTCCCATATCATATACAGCATATATATGATATAGGAGCCCTATGGGTGGCTGTTGTATATGATATGAGGACTGTATGGGGTATTGGGGGACTGTATATGAGATGGGACTCCAATATCATATACAGCCCCCCATAAGGCTCCCATATCATATACAGCCCACCCCATAGGGCTCACGTATCATATACAACCCCCATAGGGCTCTCATGATGGGAGCCCTATGGAGGGGCTGTATATGATACATGAACCCTATGAGGGGCTGAATATGATTTGGGTGCCCTATGGCGGGGTTATATATGATATGGGAGCCCTATAAGGGGACTGTATATGATATGGGAGCTCTATGGGGGGCTGTATATGAGATGGGAGCCCTATGGAGGGCTGTATATGAGATGTGAGCCTTATGGGACATTGGGGGGGATGTATATGAGATAGAACTTCCATCTCATATACAGCCCCCCATAGGGCTCCCATCTCATATACAGACCCCCATAGGGCTCCCCAGTGGCGTAACGAGTCTGATGGGCCCCAGTGCGCAATTTTACATTTTGAACGACCATGGCTTGCCCCCCTAGGTTTGATTCTGGGTATGCCCATGATATAGGATGATAATGACTTGATGTCATTTACACCAAAGTTGTAAAAATGAAAGTGATACAGTGCGTTGTGAAAGTATTTGGCCCCCTTGAACTTTTCAACCTTTTGCCACATTTCAGGCTTCAAACATAAAGATATAAATTATAATTTTTTTTGAAGAATCAACAAGTGGGACACAATTGTGAAGTGGAACGAAATTTATTGCATATTTTAAACTTAACAAATAAAAAAACTGAAAAGTGGGGCGTGCAATATTATTACCTTTACCTTCAGTGCAGCAAACTCACTCCAGAAGTTCAGTGAGGATCTCTGAATGATCCAATGTTGTCCTAAATGACTGGTAATGATAAATAGAATCCACCTGTGTGTAATCAAGTCTCCGTATAAATGCACCCGCTCTGTGATAGTCTCAGGGTTCTGTTTCAAGCGCAGAGAGCATCATGAAGACGAAGGAACCACACCAGGCAGGTCCGAGATACTGTTGTGGCGACGTTTAAGCCGGATTTGGATGCAAAAACGTTTCCCAAGTTTTAAACATCTCAAGGAGCACTGTGCAAGCGATCATATTGAAATGGAAGGAGCATCAGACCACTTCAGATCTACCAAGACCCGGCCGTCCCTCTAAACTTTCATCTTGAGCAAGGAGAAGACTGATCACAGATGCAGCCTAAAGGCCCATGATCACTCTGGATGAACTGCAGAGATCTACAGATGAAGTGGGAGAGTCTGTCCGTAGGACAACAATCAGTCGTACAATGCACAAATAAGGACTTTATGGAAGGGGAAGGAAGATTGGCAAGAAGAAAGCCATTTCTCAAAGATATCCATAAAAAGTCTTGTTTGAAGTTTGCCACAAGCCACCTGGGAGATACACCAAACATGTGGAATAAGGTGCTCTGGTCAGATGAAACCAAAATCGAACTTTTTGGCCACAATGCAAAACAATATGTTTGGTGTAAACTAACACAGCTCATCACCCTCAAAACACCATCCTCACTGTCAAACATGGTGGTGGCAGCATCATGGTTTGGGCCTGCTTTTCTTCAGCAGGGACAGGGAAGATGGGTAAAATTGATGGGAAGATGGACGGAACCAAATACAGGACCATTCTGGAAGAAAACCTGTTGGAGTCTGCAAAAGACCTGAGACTGGGACAGAGATTTATCTTCCAACAAGACAATGATCCCAAACATAAAGCAAAATCTACAATGGAATGGTTCAAAAATAAACTTATCCAGGTGTTAGAATGGCCAAGTCACAGTCCAGACCTGAATCCAATCGAGAATCTGTGGAAAGAGCTGAAAACTGCTGTTCACAAACGCTCTCCATCCAACCTCTCTGAGCTCGAGCTGTTTTGCAAGGAAGAATGGGCAAGAATTTCAGTCTCTCGATGTGCAAAACTGATAAGAGACATACACCATGTGACTTGCAGCTGTAATCGTAGCAAAAGGTGGCGCTACAAAGTATTAACTCAAGGGGGCCGAATAATATTGCACGCCCCACTTTTCAATTTTTTGTTAAAATAGTTTAAAATATCCAATAAATTTAGTCCCACTTCATGATTGTGTCCCGCTTGTTGTTGATTCTTCACAAAAAAATTGAATTTATACCTTTATGTTTGAAGCCTGAAATGTGGCAAAAGGTTGAAAAGTTCAAGGGGACCAAATACTTTCACAAGGCACTGTATATATTTATATATGATAATATTGGAGATTTAGATATCTTTATAAATCTGCATATCAGCATGTGTATATATATTTATATATATATATCTACTATATAATTGCCGTAGGCACGTTTGTGTCGGACCCCGGCACGCCGTGGCTTTGTCACTATGTGACGTCACTATGTGGCGTAGCGGGCATTGCGACCCCTCGCCGCTGTCATCCCGCTCCGGAGCAGCTGCTGTCAGCACATGCTGACACAGTGCTCCGGAGCCTCTGCCCCTGTGTCCCTGTGCCCCAGTGCCGCTCCGGAGCAGCTGCTGTCAGCACATGCTGACACAGTGCTTCGGAGCCTGTGCCCCTGTGCCCCAGTGCCCCTGTGCCCCAGTGCCCCAGTGCCCCTGTGCCGCTCCGGAGCAGCTGCTGTCAGCACATGCTGACACAGTGCTCCGGAGCCTCTGCCCCTGTGCCCCTGTGCCCCTGTCATCCCGCTCCGGAGCAGCTACTGTCAGCACATGCTGACACAGTGCTCCGGAGCCTGTGCCCCTGTGCCCCAGTGCCCCTGTGCCCCAGTGCCCCTGTGCCCCAGTGCCCCTGTGCCCCTGTGCCCCAGTGCCGCTCCGGAGCAGCTGCTGTCAGCACATGCTGACACAGTGCTCCGGAGCCTGTGCCCCTGTGCCCCTGTGCCCCAGTGCACCTGTGCCCCTGTGCCCCTGTGCCCCAGTGCCTCTGTGCCCCAGTGCCCCTGTGCCCCTGTGATCCCGCTCCGGAGCAGCTGCTGTCAGCACATGCTGACACAGTGCTCCGGAGCCTGTGCCCCTGTGCCCCTGTGCCCCAGTGCCCCTGTGCCCGAGTGCCCCTGTGCCCCTGTGCGAGCACTTGCGGCGCGGTTGCGGTAATCCCCATAAGGATTACCGCAACCGCGCCGCAAGTGCAAGTTGCGGCGCGGTTGCGGTAATCCCCATAGAAAGTATAGGGGGACTTGCGGCAGGTGCGGCAAGTGCGGTTTTGCCGCACCTGCCGCAAGTCCCCCTATACTTTGTATGGGGATTACCCCAACCGCGCCGCAGATGCGGTTTTTAAATAAAATAAAATAATCTTAATACAAATAAATTCACTTAAAATAACAAATAATAAATAAATTTAATAATAATAAAAATAGTAAAAAAACAAAACAAAATAAATAATAAAATAAAAAATAGCTATCTACTATAATCAAATTAATGCACGTTCTAGAATCCCGATGAATTTGCATCGGGCTCACAGCTAGTATATATATATATACACAGTATATATATATATATATATATATATATATATATATATAAATATATATATATATATATATATATATATCCATGGACTTTGTCTATTCTTCTGCTATGTGTATTTTTATCTGCACCTGATTCAATGTAATGAAGATTGTTGATATTTTATTTTCAATATTTCTTTATTAACATCAATTTTCAGTACAGAATAATATGTAATAAAAATAGATATGTCCAAAATATCAATGTAAAGACAAACACATAGCAAACAGTGACTAAGCATTATCCCTATATAAAGACTGGAGGCCCCATATAAGTGCAACTACTTGAGCCCATTACCATAGGGCCCGGGTCTGATCTTTGTTTCGGATTCACAATGGGTTTCCCCCTCCCAGAGGGCTGAGGACTGGGAAACCTTCAAAAGTATCTGAAACAGAGTATAGGATATAAAGAAAAGACAGAGAGAAAAAGGAAAAAGAGAGGTATATAGATCAGTAGTAGAAATGTAAAAGAAAACTGTGACATGTAGATAAAAAATAAAACAGTGGTAAGAGGAAGGGAAGGGGAGCAGGTGGAAACATGGGGGACGGAGAGGGGAGGGGAAAGGAGTAGGGCCAACTCCTGCTCCTGCAAACAGTTCCTGAACCCCGAGATCCCAGAGAGTTCTATCCAGCTTATAGGAAAAGATCTTGAAAGTCTAGGTAGTCTTGGAGTCCACTCAATCCAGGTTGTATGAAACGTATCAGGGGAATCTGAACTATCAGCAGCCAGTTCCTCCATTCTGTATATGTCTTCCAGTTCCTTATACCACTCAGAGATAGGTGGTACCTGGGTAGATTTCCAATATCTTGTTGTTACTGAGCAGGCTGCTGTCAAGCAAAAGTGAAGAACGTCTTTTTTGTAGTATTAATCAACTCACTGGTTGCAGTGAAATCATGGACATGTTGTTCTATTTTGTGGCTGTGTACAAATGGTACAATGTGTCCATGATTTCACTGCAACCAGTAAGTTGTTCAGAAGTTGGACAGATAAGTTGGTGTGTGTAAAGTGGCCATTAGGGAAAATAGACAAGAGGGCTATTTGTGGGCCACTTGTCACTCGTCTACCATTGATGAGATTATGGTTTTTGAATACTCATGTCCAAAGCTGCTGTATTTTGGAGCAAGTCCACCAAACATGATATTTTATTAACACTATGGATGTTTAATCATATACTTCTTCCCCTCCCCTTCTGGTCACTGTGTACATACAATTTGTCCTTATTTGATGTTAATAAGTTCTGATAGTTATAGGATAATACTCTTCTCATATACGGTAGTGTATTTTTTTTTAGATCTATTACAATCAAATATATCTATCAACCATGTTAAAAATATAATTTATATCGAATATATAAAGCTGAATGTATGTGTTTGGGTGTGTATGTATGTATCAAGTCCTGCCCACTCACAATAGCCCCACCCACTCTCTATAGCCATGCCCACTCTACATAGCCATACCTACTTCACATAGCCACACCCACTTCCCATATCCGTGCCCACTTCACAAAGATGAATGTTTGCATGAAGCCTCGCCCACTCCACATAGCCACGCCCAATCCACATGGCCACATCCACTCCAACTAGCCACTCCCACTTCACAGCACATCACAAAGCCATCCCTCAATAGCCCACCCACCCCACATAGGCCCACCCACTTCACAGCCATATCTCCACAAAGCCATGCTCACTCCATTTGGGGGGCAGGATTTGGGAGGGCAGGTTTGTGTGGTGTGGGTGCAGTGGGTGCATTTTTGGGGGGGCGAGTTGGGAAGGGTGCAGGTTAAGGGGGGCAAAGGGGGCATTTTTTAGGGTGTGAGGGTGCAGGTTTGGGGAGGGTTTGGGGGTAGGAGAAGTTTTGGGGTGGGGACAGCATGGGTGGATGGGGTGGGTTAGAGGGAGGTGTGGAGGGGGCAGGTTTAATGCGTATAGTGGACATACATACACACACACAAACATACTCTCAGCTTACTGTATAACTAAGAACAGTTAGTTACTATGCCTGGGCAACGCCAGGCTCTACAGCTAGTTATTAATACATTCATACAGGAACATGGTCTGATCATATCACATCTATGGGGCCTATAGCATACTATGGGGCCGAAATCCAGTCCGGGGCTGTTCGATTCACATCGGACAGGACAACCCCAGATCGGATTGTGCCATGGTGTGAACCCGGCCTTAAAGGGAATATGTCAGTAGGTTTTTGCTACCTTATCGGACAGCAACTAAATGTAGTCAAAGAAAACATGAATCCATCAATGTATCAGATAGATTATTGGTCACAGCTTTTCTGACACAATCAAAGAATTTAGATTTTGGCCTGCAGTTGAGCTGGGAGAACTGCCCCAGCCTACACGAGGCTCTCAATAGAGATTGTGCATCATTATGAGGTGTCAATCACAGAAGGGGGTGTGTCAGGCTGCCATTGCTTGACAAAGTAGTCCAGCAATTGTAATCACCAGGTGATAAACCCATTAGTTTATCTAACCAATAGCACAGAGCTTGATAAGAGTAGCACAGTAGATTTTTGTTTTTTAACCTTTACAGCATGCTGTCCTTAGCTTACATAGTAAAAACCTGCTGACAGATTCCCTTTAATAGTTTATTTTTATCATTTAATAAGATACAAAATAACTGAACAAAAGAGAAATCTAAATTAAATCAACGTTTGGTGTGACAACCCATTGCCGTATCGTCAGGGACGCAAGACAACGACCCAAACATACAACTAATGCCATTAAGAACTATCTTCACAATTTTTTTTGGCATCTTCTCCTACATTGCCCAGTAACATCAGAGTGCACCTTGGAAACTTGTATTGCAGGGACTATTCCGGAAGAATTAACAACCCCGGCTTATTACATGATTCTAAAGGAAACATTTTACTACTTCTAAAAATATTCCTAGAGTTTTACTATAATGATGACACTTAAAAAAAAATCTGCCTTTTGCTCAGGATCTAATACATATAACATTTTATTATAACATAATAATATACATTATGATATAACGTGAATATGTAAAAAGCAGGCCAACAGGTTCACAACGCACAGAATTTGTAAAATGAAATCCATGTAATTTCCTCTTACGGATATTGCCTACTGGAACGCCAAAGCCGGAGAGAATGTGTCACCTGCTTTTACAATAAAGGAAAGGGGAAATTCAGTTACTATGTGATAGTAAATGAGATAAATGGGTGTATATATCATTAGTCTATCTGTAGCTATACTTTCCACATTTTAACAAGGTGCCCTGAAATCATCTAGTAAGAAAAGCCCGACCCACTGTGCGCACTAACAATGCTATTAGCTGGATTTTAGCAAAAGGTTTCAGCTATTTCTGACCCTTATTTATAAATCCAATATTTTCAGATAAAATGTGATGGAGAATCTAAAATGACATCATTACGCTGTATAAAATATAGGAATAATGATGTAAAGGGATACACATGAAAATCATTTTCAAGGTCAGGTATGGATTTATAGTCACACAGACAATATTGGAGGGCTGCCAATTTGTACTAAACATCATACGTATTTTATTTTAAGTTATGTATTAATATTTATAACTTTATATGTTTCATATTTTCACATAAGTTTTTATTGTCTTTCCCCTATCTGCAGTTTAACTGTCTATTTTTTACCACGTACATGTAATATTTCATGTGTCTTTACTTCTGCATTGAGTGACTCATATTTATGTTGTCTATCAAAAAGTATATTATCTTGTGCATTAAATTTTCACTTAAAAGCTGAATAAATAAAAGCATATACGGTGAGCAATTCTGGAGAAAGTTTATATAATGCTTTGGAAGCCTCTATATAAAATGTAGACTTTACTTTAGTAATGCTAAAGTGTTGCTCATAATATAGTTTTAACCCCTTCACAACTTATGACATATATGTACATCATAGGTCGGCTCCCTCACTTTGATGTGAGCTCCGGTGCGGCGCTCACATCATTGCCCCGACATCTCAGCTGATCTGATCAGCTGAGATGTAGGGCTAACAGTACCGATCGGATCTGCAATCCGATTGGTGCTGTTAACCCTTTGGATCTCTCTGTCATATTCAATGACAGTGCAATCCAAAATCGCCACGGCAGTGACCGTGCCATTCCACGCCGAGATCGGAGGTCCCGCAATAGGATCACGGGATCTCAGTGTGTCACCTCATAGCCCAGGGTCCTGCAGTAACGCCGGATGCTATCAGGATTAATTTCCTGTGGATGGTTGGTAAGCACTGCCAACCACAGAAAGTGATCATTTGTGCTATGTCCCGATGTGCTGCAGCTCATCAGGATATAGCACAAGCGATTGGACACTGCAGCACTGTGACGCCCTACGGGGCAGTGTAAAATAAAGAAATAATAAAAAAATAAAGTTTTTAAAAAAATGAAAAAAAACCCACAAAAATTCAAGTCACCCCCCTTTTGCCCCATTCAAAATAAAAGTATTAAAACAATAAAGAAATACACGTTTGGTATCACCGCATTCAGAAGTGCTCGATCTATCAAGATATAAAATCAATTAATCAGAGCTGTAAACTGAAGAAACAGAACAGAAAAAAGGTCCAAACACGAAAAATTACGTTACTTTGGTCATTGCAACATTGCAATAAAATGCAATAATGGGTGATTAAAGCAGTGCATCCACCCAAACATGGTATCATTGGAAATGTCAGTACAAGCTGCAAAAAATAAGCCATCACACAACCCTAGATTTTGAAAAATTTAAACGCTACAGGTCGCGGAACACGGCGCAAAAGGTGCGATTCTTTTTTTTTTTCAAACTTCAGAATTTTTTTCACCACTTAGATAACAGTAAAAGTATACATGTTTGATATCTACAAACTTGTACTAATCTGCCTCATACTGTCATGTTAGTTTTACCATATAGTGAACATGGTGAATAAAAAACTCAAAAAAACAAATGTGTAATTACACTTTTTTTGAAATTTCATCGTACTTGGAATTTTTTTCCCATTTTCCTGTGCACTATATGATAAAATTGATTATTTCATCTGAAAGTACAACTTGTCCCACAGAAAACTAGCCCTCATATGTCTATATTGGCAGAAAAATGAAAAAGTTATGGCTCTTGGAAGAAGGGGTGGAAATAACAAAAATGGAAAACGAAAAATCGCCGGGCGGTAAAGAGGTTAAAGATCTGATAAACAGTCACAACATAACTTAGGCCCCTTTCACATCAGCGTTTTCTTCAAATCGCGGCAGATGCGGTGAAAAAAACGCATCTGCCGCGATTACCGCATACCGGCTGCACTTGCGGCACGGTTGCGGCGCGGTTGCAGCAAGCCCCATACAATGTATAGGCGGGCTTGCGGAAGGTGCGGCAAGTGAGTTTTTGGCACTTGCGGCAGGTGCGGACGCGAAAAAAAACGCGGTCAGCCGCGTTTTTTTCGCGGCCGCACCTGCCGCAAGTGCCAAAACCACACTTGCCGCACCTGCAGTAAGCCCGTCTATACATTGTATGGGGCTTGCCGCAACCGCGCCGCCACCGTGCCGCAAGTGCAGCCATTATGCGGTAATCGCGGCAGATGCGTTTTTTTCACCGCATCTGCCGCGATTTGAAAAAAAACGCTGATGTGAAAGGGGCCTTAGATAGATGATTTTATTTTGATTATATTATTCTTTAAAGGGCTATTACCATCTCCAAGAGCCTATCCCAATATGTAATAGGTGTAGTAATAATAATAATAATGTTAGCAAATTCCTCCAATTAGAAATGTAGTATAGTTCTGATTCGCTATGTCACTTATCTCATGTGCAGGACATTGCAGCAGCTTAGGTATCCATGATTATGATCACTAACAGCTAACTAATATGAGTGGTTGTATTCATGGATACCTAAGCTGCTGCAATGTCCTGCACATGAGATCAGAGACATGGCTTTTCATAATAACTATTCTACATTTCCAATTGGAGGTGTTTACCTACTATTATTATTATACCTACTACAGATTGGGATAGGGTCTTGAAGATAGGAATACCCCTTTAAGTCTTCCACAAGCACTGAGTCTGGTGACAATATACCCTTTATCATTTTTGACAAGTCTTTAAAAACCTTTGTATGAATTGAAATGATTTTCTAAAACACTTAACTTGACACCTAGCAAAAAAATCAAAAAGGACAAGTTGTTGTTAGATTCAGTAGGACAGTCTCCTGACCTGGATCTCTAACTAACATGTTCACATCTTAGTGTAAAAGTGTTCTGATTAGTGTTTGAAATGACGATTTTAACATTAATTTTGAAGAAAGTTTCTTTTGGTAGATCTACCCAAATAATTCTCTACAGTAATGTTAGTCACTACAACAGTCTCTGTTCTTTACCTTTTACTTGGTATTGCAATCATCCACAGATACAGGGTACTGGTTCACTGGGCCAGGCGATTTGGCCAGTCTGAAAAGAACTAAGCACTGCTATGATGGATGAGTATATGTCCTTTTCAGTCTTCTTTCTCCTTCGGCTGAGGGTCTAGGTACTATCTGCTTCCCTATATGTCTCTTCCTTACTCGTGGCTACTAGCAGGCAGGCAGGTGACCACGGGCTCTCGAGAACCTGGACCCACACCGCTCCTTCTAGCCCTATGATGGTCACTGTGCCTCTAGTAGTCCCACAGTGTGACTGCTAAACTTCCAACTCAGGAGATTCCTGATTGCTGCCAGGCATAAAGGCCTGACAGCCTGAGATGCTGGCTCTTGCCCACAGCTTCTGTCCTGCACAACTTGAAGGCTTTCAGCAGGCCCACACACTCATCCACTGCTCGACTCTCTGTCTCCTACCTTCTTCTGAGTTCTAACTCCTATAGTCACCCCTCCCTCCTACATCTCACTGCAGCTAATTCCTCCTCCTAGTCAGTGTCTACCAGTCCACTGACTAGGGATTGGGAAGTGTATGTGCGTGTGTCATTCATAGAATGAAGAAAAAAATCAAGTCCAAGAATGGAGTTTTCACTTTTTATTTAGTAACAAAAAAAGAGCGTACCGAAGAAAAATTTACATGATTAGCGTGACCTAATCATGTAAATTTTTCTTCTGTCTGCATTTTTTTTGCTACTAAATAAAAAAGAAAACTCCATTCTTGTTAGAGCTGGACTCGATTTTTTCTTCATTTGGATTGCAAAGGCCAAGGTGAGGCTGGTGTCTGAGCTCCAGGTAGATTTGCAGATAGCATTTGGATGAGCTGGAACATTTATCTATACTTGTCCACCATAGTATACCTGAATTCTCCTCAGACGTGGTATTAGTGCCAATGAAGTTAACTACCACTGTGGCGACCAGACCGCAAG
>JARQOC010001591.1:0-38367 GCA_033576535.1 Allobates femoralis
CCCCATCCTGTTTTACCTTCTTTTTACACACTCAAATACACTCTATCACACTCACACATAAACCCACACACAAACCCACACACAGACCCCCCACACACACACACACTCTCACACACATTCACACATCCTCCTACACACTTTTACACTCACACTCATACACACACTGAAACTCACACACACTTTCTTATACACACATCCTCACTCACACACTCACCCTCACACACAAACTTTCTCACGAACACTCACACTTTTCTCACTTTAATGATGCATCGCTCCAGTGCAGGGGGCCGCCGCGGTCCCCACTGTACTGACTTCTGGCCTCCGCTGTGCTATGACTTCCTCCAGCCGCTGCTCAGATAAGCTCTGTTGCTCATCAAGATCAATGCAGTCTGCCAGCCAGAGGCCCGCATATGACGTCATATTCTGCCGTCAGCTGCAGGCCTCTCATTGGCTGGCAGCTTGCATTGATCTTGCTGAGTGGCAGAGCTGGTTAGTCCTGCACTGTGGTGATGCATCATTAAGTTGTCCAAGGTGCCGCGGGCCGCATAGTGAAGCCCCAGGGGCCGCATGCGGCCCTCGGGTCGCGAGTTTGAGACCCCTGTCCTAGACAGTCTAGTTCTAGCATATCTGCTGTCTTTACGGAGGACGGGGGTTTCGGTATGGGGAGTGCACGCACCTCTACTTACACGTCGCTGTCTGACCCCGGAAGTACCAGAGTCGGGTATTCTGGGGTCCAACAGCACCAATTTGCCCCCTGCTCTGCGATGCTACAGCATGTCTGAAGTCATCCCATGCTTCAGCAGATGGCTCAGCTCAGCAGACTGACCGTGGAGGAGAACAAGGAACCCAGGAGGAAGAGAGGGGGAAGAAAGAGTCTGCTGGTGGAGGGGGGGAAAGAGTGTGCTGGTGGAGGTGGGCAGAGAGTGTGCTGGAGGAGGGGGGGAGAGAGTCTGCTGGTGGAGGGGGGGAGGGAGACTGCTGATGGAGGGGGGAGAGAGATTGCTAAAGGAGGCTGCTGGTGGAGGGAGGAGAGAGCCTGCTAGTAGAGGCTGGTGATGGAGGGGGGTGGGAGGCTGCTGGTGGAGGCTGGTGATGGAGGAGGGAGAGAGGCTGCTGGTGGAGGCTGGTGATGGAGGGGGGAGTGAGGATGCTGGTGGAGGCTGGTGATGGAGGGGGGAGTGAGGCTGCTAGAGGAGGCTGCTTATGGAGTGGGGAGTGAGGCTGCTGATGAAGGAGGAAAGAGGCTGCTAGTGGAGGCTGCTGATGTAGGGGGGAAAGAGGCTGCTAGTGGAGGCTGCTGATGGAGGGGGTCCCAGCGACGAAGCTCGCCCGAAACAGCTGTCGGGGTCGGTGCCACCGCTCTGGACCTGTGTGCCATCTGGTAACACCAAGTAAGACACTTGAGTATTTGAATTAGATGTCTGTCATTTTTGTTTTTTGGATTTACATGCTACACCTTTGCGATTCTGCACTGGCTATTGGAATGTGCATACTCTGTATCACAGACATGTGTTCATGGAAATGTATTGAAACGGGACTATAATATGTATGTCCATATTAGCCTACTTTGCTAGGTTTGTACACATAGGCTGGTATATATTATTTATCCTTAGCAATTGCTTATCATCAAGGGTGGACTTTTTTGCTGTATATTCTATATTATTAACTATCACTGTATATATTATGCTGGTGTCTGGTCCTTAGTGAGTGGTCACCCACCACCTGTGGGTTGTGGACCCAGGTTCCTCTGTTCCCTACCCCTATCCTATACTGGTTTTAACCTATTAATAAACTAAACCTTTTGCATTATACAGAGTTGTCGCAAGTATCTTTTGATTTGTTACTCATGGTTAAGTTTGACGATGATTTGCTTTCACTACTCTAAATGTTTCTTTTATTGAAATGTTACAATTTTTTGTAAGAATCTAGAATACCTGTTGCTGAGAAAAAATACAGTTTAATTCGCACATTCCCTGTGCAGACACAATGGACTGTCTTAGGCTGGCTTCACATTTGCGTTTGTGCCTGCATGCTGATGGCATGCAGACACAAACGCAGTGAAAAGCAGGGTCATTTTTTGTATCCACAGCGGAGAATGTCCGCCTGCGGACACAGCACTAAGGAGCCCAGGCAGCCAATCGGCGGTGTCTGGGGGCGGGCCGGAGGCGGAGATCAGCGGCGGAGATCTCCTTCTCCCGGCCGCCGGTAAGCTCCGGGACGTGTCAGCGGGGTTAAACAGCTGATGTGACAGCTGTTTGAATCTCCCGCGCCAACACCGAGAGGAGATGTCGGAGCGGGAAGATTCAAACAGCTGTCACATCAGCTGTTTCTCCCCGCCGACACCGCTAGGAGACTACCGGCGGCGGGGAGGAGGAGATCATCAGAGGCTCCAGCTGATCTCCCGGTGGCCGTCGGTGATCTCCTGTGGCATCACCGGCGGCCACCAGGAGAGATCTCAATGTGATCCGCAGCGTTCTCCTGCGGTGTCATGCAGAGGACACTGCGGATCCATTGAGATCAATGCATTTTTTGTGCGCTTGCGGCCGCTTGCGGATAGAACAAGCGCCGCGAACGCACAAAAAAATGCTGCAAGCTGCGTTTGGAGCGCGGTCGGAGGGCGCATAAATTATGTGCATCCGAATGCAAATGCGGACAAGCGCAGCCATATGCAGGCACATGCGTTCCCATGTTAAACATAGGAACGCATGTGCGCAAGCGTTTGGCTGCGTTTGGTACGCTGCGCTCCATACGCAAATGTGAAGGCAGCCTTATCTGTGTTTCGGGGATGTTACGAATCACCTGCTGTAGATGAGAAATTTTTTGCATATACTAACTTTTTTTTTCATATGTTAATGGCCCAAGGTACACTTATATAGCCACTATGTATGTTTCGCCTAAGTATTTACAATGCCTGAAGTAATTATGCCGGCCGCTGTGGTGGTGGCCCCCTTCAATGTGAAGAGCATGAACTCCCATGCTAAATGCAGTCAAGTAATGAACCTGTTGCAAAGGAAGAATACCAGTATTGGTTTTTTGTAGGAAATGCATTTCAAGAAGGGTTATGTTCCTGATGTGTCAAGATCACAATACCTGATCTGTCACAATAGCACGGGCACTTCAGCTTCAAAAGGGGTGAGCATCACCTTTAGGAGGAATCTGCTTTTCACATTGAAGGACTCGCTTTCTGACCCTGAAGGCAGATACATGATGGTAAAGGTTTTTTTAGCCAACACCTTAATCACCCTCTGTAATCTTTACACCCCCAACCTCAACCAAACTTTGAAGGTAGTGAAAACCCTACACATTCTTAAATTCTTCTCTGAAGGCCTGCTTATAGTAGGTGGTGATCCCCCACTCAATCCACTTTTAGATACCTCCTCTAAAAAGTCCTCTTTCCTCAAAAAAATGTCGCGAAAACTATACTTAAATCTGTAAGAGAGAGCTTTTAATACCTTGGTAAAAGAGTTCACATTTTTTTTCCCACCCACACAATAGCTATCACAGAATAGACTACCTTTTGACTCAATCTGCCAACTTGCAACTTGTTAAATCCGCTAATATTGATATCATCTCAATTTCGGACCATGCGCCAATATTTTTGGAAATCACCATCAAATCCCTCCCTTGCCCTTCCCGGTCGTGAATCCTTAATGAAACCCTTATAGACTCATTGACCCACATCACAAATCTGAAAAACACCCTAGAACTCTTCTTTCAGGAAAATTCGAATTCAGACTCGCCAATGCCCATGGTGTGGGAGGCTGACAAAGCTGTAATAATAGACAAGCTAATAGTGCTAGCCTCCCACATAAAGAAAAAATGATCTAAAGAAGTAATCTCAATTCTATGCCAAATTAATACTCTTGACGCCTTACATAAAAGATCATGAGCGAAACATGCAGGAGGAGCTACAACAAAACCTTAAGTATATACTAAATGCTCACTCAGCCAAAGTTTACTTGAAAAGTCAACAGTTTTATTTGCACAGCAATAGAGGCAGCAAACTTATGTCCTCACTTATGAGGAAACAAACCGAAAAAACTTTCATAAAGCAAATTATTTTAAACAATGGTACGTCAGTACATAAGACAGCAGATATTGCCAATGCATTTTAAAACTTCTATGAAGATTTGCATAATCTGAAAGGACAAGCAGACAGGCTAGATCAGGGGTCTCAAACTCGCGGCCCCCGGGCCGCATGCGGCCCGCCACGCTCCCCAGTGCGGCCCGGGGCACCATGAAAGAAAAAAAGCATGGGCTCATTATACATGGAGCCGCCGCGGTAACGCTTCATTGTGACTTCCGGGTACCGGCGGCTCAAACAAGCGCCTTCGCGCCTGTACATTCATGCAAGCAAGCGGACGGTGGACCAATCAGAAGCCTCCTGTGACGTCACAGGAGGCTTCTGATTGGTCCGCCGGCCGCCTGCTTTCATGAATGTACAGGCGCGAATGCGCTTGTTGTTTGTCTTCTTCCGGCGGCTCCATAATGCTGTCTCCATAATGAGCCCGGGGCATTAATGAAATGGGCTGGCCGGGCTCTCAGTTTGCGGCCGCAGCTGCTGCCCCCTGTGACAGCGGGAGCACAGCGGTGAGTGAGCCCCGGAGCTGATAGCCAGCCTGCCCCCCCCCCTCCTCTCCCGGCCAGAGCTGACAGCAAAGGCCCCCCCCCACTGCTCTCGATCCAGCCGGAGCTGACAGCACATGGCCTTTCCCCAACCCCCTTCCCCCGCTCCTCACCCGGCCAGCAAAAAGACCCTCACCTCAAAACCCCTCCTGCTCCTCATCACCTGCCACCTCAGGGCTGACAGGGTCATGCCACCTCCCGGATTAAGTTCAGCCAGCCCCTGATCAGGTGTGTATGACTGAGTGTTAGAGAGAGTGTGTGTATATGTATGAGTGTATTTGTGTGTATATGTGAGTGAGTGTGTGTATTTGTGTGTATATGTGAGTGTGTGTGTGTGAGTGTATATGTGAGTGAGTGTGTGTGTGTGTACTTGTGTGTATATGTGAGTGTGTGTGTGTGTGTGTGTGTGAGTGTATATGTGAGTGAGTGTGTGTGTGTGTATTTGTGTGTATATGTGAGTGTGTGTGTATTTGTGTGTATATGTGAGTGTGTGTGTATGTGTGTGTATTTGTGTGTATATGTGAGTGTGTGTGTATGTGTGTGTATTTGTGAGTGTGTGTGTGTGTATATGTGAGTGTGTATTTGTGTGTATATGTGAGTGTGTGTGTATGTGTGAGTGAGTGTGTGTGTATTTGTGTGTATATGTGAGTGACTGTGTATTTGTGTGTATATGAGTGAGTGTGTGTATATGTGAGTGTGTATTTGTGTGTATGAGTGTGTATGTGTGTGTATATGTGAGTGAGTGTGTGTGTATTTGTGTGTATATGTGAGTGAGTGTGTGTGTGTGTATATGTGAGTGAGTGTATGTGTATATGTGAGTATTTGTGTGTATATGTGAGTGTGTGTGTGTATTTGTGTATATGTGAGTGTGTGTGTGTATATGTGAGTGTGTATTTGTGTGTATATGTGAGTGTGTGTGTGTGTGTGTATATGTGAGTGTGTATGTGTGTGTGTGTGTATATGTGAGTGAGTGTGTGTGTATTTGTGTATATATGTGAGTGACTGTATTTGTGTGTATATGAGTGAGTGTGTGTATATGTGAGTGTGTATTTGTGTGTATGAGTGTGTATGTGTGTGTATATGTGAGTGAGTGTGTGTGTGTATTTGTGTGTGTGTGTATATGTGAGTGAGTGTATGTGTATATGTGAGTATTTGTGTGTATATGTGAGTGTGTGTGTGTATTTGTGTATATGTGAGTGTGTATGTGTATTTGTGTGTGTATATGTGAATGAGTGTGTATATGTGAGTATTTGTGTATATATGTGAGTGAGTGTATGTGTGTGTGAATATTTCTGAGTGAGTGTGTATATGTGTGAGTGTGTATATGTGTGCGCGTGTATTTCCACGCCGCCTTAGCAGCACATCGCCGGCGGCTGCTGGGTGCAGGCTGGTGCCGGCTGCTGCCAACAAGCAGAAGACTGGGAGCCACAGAGGAAGAAGCTGCCGGAAAGAGAAGAGTGGAGTCAGGTAAGGCGCTGTTACAGCCGAAGATAGCAACCTGAGGGGGAGGGGAACGTGACCGCTGAAAGTGCCTAGGGCGGCAGGAACTCCAAATATGGCCCTATGTAAGTGTGTCAATGTGTGAGTGTGTGTTTGTGTGAATATGTCTGAGGATGTATGTGTGTATGTATGTGAGTGTGTGTGGGTGTGTATATATGGGCTTGTCCACACACCTGCGCTCTTAGTATTTAGCGCTTCTGCGCTAAATACTTAGATTTTTGCAGAGAAGCGCAGGTGCGTGTATGCGGCCGCTTTCAGCAGACGCTGTCCCTGGTTACCCGATGTGTATCGTGGTAACCAGTTCATACAGCAGGCTGCATAGTGTGCGCTTATCCAGAGCGCACAGGGAAACACTGCAAGCAACGTTTCTCTGTGCGCTCGGGATAAGCGGACAGTGGGCAGCCTGCTGTATGAACTGGTTACCACGATACACATCGGATAACCAGGGACAGCGTCTGCTGAAAGCGGCCGCATACACGCACCTGCGCTTCTCTGCAAAAATCTAAGTATTTAGCGCAGAAGCGCTAAATACTGAGAGCGCAGGTGTGTGGACAAGCCCTATGTGAGTGTGTGTGTGAGCGAGAGAACAAAAAGAACAGAGATCAGGACATTACTACAAGATGACCAGGGAGGAACATTACTTCAAGAAGGGGACCAGGATTGGGACATTACTACAAGACGGGGACCAGTTTGGGGGACATTAATATACAATGGGGACCAGTATATGGGGACATTACTACATAAAGTAGATTAGGGTGGGGACATTCCTACAAGAAGATCAGAATTTGTACTTTACTAGATTGAGCAAAAAATTCTGGTATTGCTAAAATGTCACTTAGGGTACCGTTACACGTCGCAACATTGCATGCAATTTCACTGGCAATTTGCTGGTTGCAGTGAAATCATGGACACATTGTTCTATTTTGTTGCCGTGTACAAATGTAACAATGTGTCCATGATTTCACTGAAACCAGCAAATTGCCTGTGAAATTGCATGCAATGTTGCGACGTGTAACGGTACCCTTAGTCCTACAAGCAATGCGGCCCCCGATATCAATTTTTTTTCTACGTGCGGCCCACCAACCCAACCGAGTTTGAGACCCCTGGGCTAGATCCTATTGTAGCTTCAGAGAAAATTAACTCTTTCTTAGACCCACTAGTGCCCCTTAAACTCATCCCCTGAAGACTGTCCTTCACTAACCACTCCCGTTTTAGTTCAGGAAATATTGGACACTTTAAAAACCATCATCAATGGAAAGGCCCCAGGCCTTGACAGTCTACCCATTTCATACTACAAGAAACTTATTAAACCCCTCCTTCCAGACCTAGTGAAGTTGTTTAATTTATACCTATCTGGTCACCCCCCCAAGCAATGCTTAGAAGCCTTCATTTCTATCCTACTGAAAGATGATAAAGACATACATTTTTGTGCTAGCTCTAGACCAATATCCTTATTAAACGCAGACATAAAGTGGGGGGTGAAAATTCTAGCCAGGCGCCTAAGTGCTGTCCTCCCTAAATTGATCCACCCAAATCAAGTTGGATTTGTGAGGTGAAGGAAAAGACAACTCTGCAAAGATTATACAATCTATTGCGTACGCTTCTATTTGAAAGACCCCTCTGACTCTGTCATCAACTGACTCTGAAAAAACGTTTGATAGAGTCAGTTGGCGAGTTATGGACAAAAATGTGGTCTCCCGCCAAGATTTGTCTCAGCTTTACTTTCCATGTATTGACAACTCTCGGCCAAGCTGAGAGTGCACGGCATCCTGTCTCAGAGTTTCAGTATTAGTAATGGGACCAGACAGGGTTGCCCATTATCTCCCTCTTTATTTATTCTGTTTATGGAAACTCTCATCCAAAGGGTTAAGTAGGATGACCCTATAAAGGGTCTAAAAATCAGAAGTTTAGAAATGAAAACGCTAGCCTTTGCGGAAGACTTACTTTTCTTCATAACTAACCCAGCTTAAGCGTCCCCAACATTGATTGATATATTCACCCAATTTGGCCTTAAGTCCAATCTTAAAGTTAACCATGGCAGATCAGAAGCTCTCAACACAACTACCCGTAGATCCATTATATCGCCCCTCCATAAACAATCTTTGTTTAGTTGGTCTACCCAAGCTATAAAATACCTTGGAGTTCTCATCACTAGAGACCCTAAATGTTTATACAAAGCAAATTATATTCTACTTCTTAACAATATTTAATCACTATTGAAAACCTATGATCTCCCTATCCTTTCCTGGATGTGACGGATTAATGTAGTCAAAGTTTATATACTCCCTAAAATTCTGCATACAATGAATATGGTCCCAACAAAACTTCCACAAAGCTTATTTAAATCATTAAGGTTTATACTATCTATACTATCCCGCTTTATTTGGAAGTATAAAAAAGCGAGACTCCCGCACAAATTTCTCACTTACCTCAAATCTATGGGAGAACTTGTGGTTCCAGACTTTTATAAATTTAATATATCCATCCATCTGAGCAGATGGCTAAAAATAGTACAGCGGTGTGTAAGGCTGGCTTCAGACTTGCGGACCCTCCGCAGCGTCCTGCGGAGGGGATCTGCAAGCTGACCGCAGCCCCTATGTTTATAATGAGAAAGCACGGTCATGCGCAGGTCTGCTCATGACCGTGCGCTCCCATTCACTGCAATATGTGATTTGTACACAGGCGGATGCTGGCGCACAAATCACACACTCTCCTCTGCACCAGGAACGCGGCATTTGACATATGTGGCTCTATACTTTCGTTAAAAAATGTTTGTACCTTACCAACACTGTTGTTATCCCCCTCCTCCCCAGTTTAAACTCTTACCTCTTTTCCCTCCCCCCTTCCAATTCCCCACCCTCTCCACCCTTCTTACCCTCTATTTTACCCCAGACTACATCCCCTACATGAAAACTGATCAGTGCTTTACTCACAGAATGTATGTAAAAATTTCTTCTGATTTTGTTACATAAAAAATGTCTAAAATTACCATTTCTCTTTTGTCCACAACACATGCTCCTCACCAAAGGTGAGTCTAGCCTTTTGCTTTTTTTTCTGATAATGAGAGGTTTGGTCATTCCAGAGTGGGTTTTCAGTCCAAATGCTCTTAAATGTTGTGACACTGTATGATAAGACAGATCCTTACCCTGTGCAGTGATGAACTGGCGAGCTACTCCAGCTTCAGTGTGGAAACGATTACCTATGAAGATTCCCCGCATTATCCTGTCCTATTTTGCATTTGTATTTTGAGGGTGAACAGCCTTCTTGGAGACTTGTAAGAGTCTATATTCTAGAAATCACAGACTTGTAACAACCAACTTCTGTTGCTATGGCTGATTGGGTGATCCCTTTAACCTTCATCTCGACAACCTTCTGCCAGACGGGTTTGGTCACTTTGGAACGGCACACCATTTTTGCAAAGTGAGTGCAAACTGGAAAGTTAAGGTGCCATCACACACAATGACGCTCCAGCGATCCCAACAGCGATAACGACCTGCCGGGATCGCTGAAGTGTTGTTACCTGGTCGCTGGGGAGATCTGCCTGTTTGACAGCTGGGAGCCACCTCCCACGTTGCTGGAAGCGATGTTACCAGCGTCCTCCCTGCTTAGCGCTGCCTGTAAGCAGGGAGGACGCTGGTAACTATGATAAACACCGTGTATCCAGGCAGCACGTGCTGCCTAGATACCCGCAGTTTATCATAGTTACCAGTGTCCTCCCTGTTTAGCGCTGTTAACCATGATAAACACCGGGTATCTAGGCAGCGCGCACTGCCTAGATACCCGGTGTTTACCATGGTTACCAGCCTGTGAGATCGCTGGACGTTGGTCTCTCGCTGACCAGCGGGAGACCAACGACCAAAAAATGGTCCTGAGCCCTTAGCAGCGATCAGCGATCTCACAGCAGGGGCCTGATCGCTGCTAGATGTCACACATAGCGACATCGCTGGAGAGATTGTTGTAACATCACAGTTACAAAGATCTCGCTAATGATCTCGTTATGTGTGACTGGGGCTTTAGGCTGCCACCTAAATAGGGATTGTCAGATAATTAAGGAAATTAGCACCAGGTGCTAGATTACAACAATAACCTGCAGGTAACAGAAAGTGTTTTCTAATTTTGATCAATGTTCTTTTTCATTTATCTCATTTACATTTTTATTCTGTGCTTTAGAATATATTCAATTTATGAAATACTGTAAGCTTAAAATACTGCTACATATATGAAATAAGCTTAAAATACATGCTAACATATTTTCACACACGACAATACAATTAGCTTACTATTAAGGTACCTTTACACGCCGCCACAGCGGGGTAGCAACTGCCAGGCAATCGGGATTTTTGTCACGGTTGCCTTGAAATTGCTACGAAGTTGCGGCATGTAATTGGGGAAAGTGTTCGGGATTTTCGCAGTTGCTCCGGGTTGCAGTTTCTGAGCAATGTTCTAAAATCAGAGGCAACCCAAATGGAGAATTGCCCTGGTATTGACGTGTAAACGGGCGACAGGGATGGAATCTGCGTCACCTAGTGATTTCCCAGGGGCGTGCCACAGCGTCATGGATACCGCGCCCCATCAGCGATGATTGGTGGGGGCTACTGTGTAACATTGGCTCTCCCTTCACAGAGCACCATCTTGGATGAGCTGAAGTTGAAAAAAAGGTGTACCACGGTCCGCGCTGCTGTGACATAAAAGGATCACAGGGAAGACAATGCTTCGATAAAACAATTTTATTCTTTCTCTCCTCCTCTCCTCCGCGTTTCGGAGCCACATCCGAGCTCCTTCCTCAGGGATATCCTGGTTATCCCTGAGGAAGGAGCTCGGATGTGGCTCCGAAACGTGTAGGAGAAAAGGAGAGAAAGAATAAAGGAGTTTTATCGAAGCATTGTCTTCCCTGTGATCCTTTTATGTCACAGCAGCGCGGACCGTGGTACACCTTTTTTTCCAACTTCAGATCATCGTTTTACACATGCAGTGGCGGTGGAGGTCCAGCGGCAGCTGTATTAAGGCACTCAAGCCTTAATACACAACCGAAAAAGGTGAGTGGACACTACATATCACCGTGTCTAATAAGTGTCATCATTGATAGGGCACTATTCTGCGTCTCGCTTGTCTCCTTTGTGTTTATACAGATCTTGGATGAGCTGTCACTTCAGCACTAGACGCATCTGACCCGACTGAACAATCCACTACATAAGTGCAATGACGCGGCCACTCAATTGCGCTGCCAAATGTAGTTTGGTTGTTCAGATGATGTACTGTGCACATTCTCGTGCCACACATGACAGTGAATAAATTGCCCTACACAGCGCACATGGCTGGCATACATAACGCACTGCAATGTGTGAATTTTGGGGACGCTGATGTGTTAATTTTGCGTCTCCCCTTTCTCAGACGGCGACCTTGTCATTGTTAACAATGTTGTTTAGCGCCGCAAGTGGACGTGGAGACGTCATGACGTTTCTTTCACTTTCACTCTGCCTGCAAGGTGCCTGGACTTCCCTGAACAAAGTATTCACTGATCTCAGGGAGACCAGTTCAAGAAAACACTGCGGGCAGCCGGTTAAAGCGCTCAACACAGTGAATTCCTAGGCCCATTGTCCCCTGGGAATTTTGAATATGTAAATAGAGTCTGTGGAACCTCGTTTAGGAGTCTCAACACAGGACTAGCCAGATATTCCTCTAGTGAAGGACCTAGCCATGATAACCACCATATTAAGTGGCCCTTTGAGTCAATATCCAGCTCTTTACAAGTTTAAAGATATGACAAGGGAATACCAAGGTCAGGTATCCATCCACAGACAGCTGTTTCGGGGTGTTGCCCCTCATCAGTGTGGAGTAGGATTCTGGCTAGGTGGGAGCAATGCCTAGTAGACCAACATCACAAAGCATTCACTGATCTCAGGGAGACCAGTTAAAAAAAAACACTGCGGGCAGCCGGTTAAAGCGCTCAACACAGTGAATTCCTAGGCCCATTGTCCCCTGGGAATTTTGAATATGCAAATAGAGTCTGTGGAGCCTCGTTCAGGAGTCTAAACACAGGACTAGCCAGATCTTCCTCCAGGGAAGGACCTAGCCATGATAACCACCATATTAAGTGGCCCTTTGAGTCAATATCCAGCTCTTTACAAGATTAAAGATATGACAAGGGAATACCAAGGCCAGGTATCCATCCACAGACAGCTGTTTCGGGGTGTTGCCCCTCATCAGTGTGGAGTAGGATTCTGGCTAGGTGGGAGCAATGCCTAGTAGACCAACAAAACAAAGTATTCACTGATCTCAGGGAGACCAGTTCAAGAAAACACTACGGGCAGCCGGTTAAAGCGCTCAACACAGTGAATTCCTAGGCCCATTGTCCTCTGGGAATTTTGAATATGCAAATAGAGTCTGTGGAGCCTCGTTTAGGAGTCTCAACACAGGACTAGCCAGATCTTCCTCCAGGGAAGGACCTAGCCATGATAACCACCATATTAAGTGGCTCTTTGAGTCAATATCCAGCTCTTTACAAGCTTAAAGATATGACAAGGGAATACCAAGGTCAGGTAACCATCCACAGACAGCTGTTTCGGGGTGTTGCCCCTCATCAGTGTGGAGTAGGATTCTGGCTAGGTGGGGACAATGGGCCTAGGAATTCACTGTGTTGAGCGCTTTAACCGGCTGCCCGCAATGTTTTCTTGAACTGGTCTCCCTGAGATCAGTGAATACTTTGTTTTATTGGTCTACTAGGCATTGCTCCCACCTATCCAGAATCCTACTCCACACTGATGAGGGGCAACACCCCGAAACAGCTGTCTGTGGATGGATACCTGGCCTTGGTATTCCCTTGTCATATCTTTAAGCTTGTAAAGAGCTGGATATTGACTCAAAGGGCCACTTAATATGGTGTTTATCATGGCTAGGTCCTTCCCTGGAGGAAGATCTGGCTAGTCCTGTGTTGAGACTCCTAAACGAGGCTCCACAGACTCTATTTGCATATTCAAAATTCCCAGGGGACAATGGGCCTAGGAATTCACTGTGTTGAGCGCCTTAACCGGCTGCCCGCAGTGTTTTCTTTTTTTTTTTTAAAACATGAAGTTTTATTGAAATTTTTGGAAGGTACATAACCAAAAAAATCAGGAGCATTACAATACATATCAACTCAACATTCAAATAAAGAAGACTAACCAGGGGAGGGGGGGAGGGGGAGAGGGGGGGGTGGGGAGGGGGGGTAGAAGCTGCAGTAATATCGTACATAATTCAATAACAGAGGTGTTAGTATTAGAGCGCTCACTCTATATCTGGACCAGATTATGCCCAGAGGAAACCCACGGGTCCCAACTCCTCAGAACCCTAGTTCTCCTTTTAATTGTGTGAGACAGGGTCAACTCATGCTGAAAGTGAGTGTTGAGGCGGACAAGTACATCCGCAGCAGTAGGAGTCACAGGGGATTTCCAGCAAGCCGCAATACATTGCCTCGCCGCAATCAACACATTAGTGTAGATGGGTCTTAAAGGGCCAGGAATGGCATTCAATCCAATACCCAGCAGTGCCATCTGTGGCAGGAGGGGATTAGGGATTCCAGTAATTCCCAGTAATATACGTACAACATCTCTCCAAAATGTACGTACACCCGGGCAGTACCACCAAACATGCGGGTAGTCTCCAATCACCAGGCACCCCTTTCAACAGTGGGGGTGTGCCCGAGTCGGAGATGAGATGAATCTGGCTATTCTCTCCGGGGTGAGGTACCAATGCATCTGGGTCTTCATAGATTGCTCCAAATGCGTTATACATGTGGAGTAACAGGCAGCATGAACTGCTGCCGCCCGCCAGTCCTCAAGTGAGGCAGAAAAGGACAAAAGACCCTCCCATTTAGACATATAGGGAAGTTTCACCTCCCCCTCAGGTTTCAGTAGGGCTCTGTACATTATGGAGGTTCCATGTCTAGCATGTGATCCATTTTTTATAAATATCTGCAAGGTTGAGTCAATAGAGGCCAGATCTGGGACAGGCCATTCCAGGGTAGTCAAAAAATGCCTAAGCTGGAGATATCTAAAGAAGGTGGAGTTGGGCAGACCCAATTCCGAAACCAGTGTCGAAAATTGTTCCAGACGCCCCGATGAATCCATAAGGTCTGATAGCTGCAACACACCCCGTTTTTTCCAATCCTGCAGATATAAGTTCTGAACAGAATGCTCAGCTGCAGTGAGGGAAATGTAACGGTATAAGAAGGGAAAAAAGGGTCTGCCCACCTGCGACCATATCCTAAGTAAATTTGTCATAGTTCTTAAACAGTTTGGGGTGATCTTGTGACTCAAAAGATTCATTTCTAATAGAAGCCGAGTGGACCCAGCCGGGGAGGATTCCAATTCTATCTGCATCCATCTAGATCTGAGAGAGTTAGGGTACCTTTACAAGCCACTACTGGCGGGTGGATACAACCAGCTACTTGCGAGAAATGTATCTTGCATCGGCAATGTACCCCGTAATAGCGGCATGTGAAGACGGTAGTAGCCACCCGGCAGTAGCTGCACCTGTTTCCGAGCACTGCCCTGAAACAGGTGGCTACACAGCTGATTGTAGCGACCTGTATCGGCGTGTAAAGAAGGAACAGAAGGGTTGTTTCTACACCATGCTATGTACCTGGTATGTAGCTGGGGCGTGACATAGGCTCCGGGTTACCGCGCCCCATCAGCGATCATTGGAGGAAGCTCCTGCATTACGATTGGTAGTCGCTGCATAGGGAGGCATATTCAAGGAGCTGACCAGTCACACTACACAATTGCTCGAGTGTCATGTATTAAACAGCCTCCTGCGATGCCTGCCCAATCATGATGTTCTTGCTTTGTCCTATCAGCGTACAGACGTCTCGTAATCCACAATTGTGGCACACCTATGTGTTGTCCCTGCTGCACCAGGTCCGCCCATATTAGCTTGTTGTAGCGGTGTGTAAATGAGGTAAGGTGAGCTACAGAAGGTGACTTGAGACACCCGGCGGTGTATCTAGAGATAGATGTAACCTACTGTAGCGCACCTTGTGGCGGCATGTAAAGGTGGTGCGATTACCGTTTGTAACCGTTTGTGCGTGCTCGTGCACGTGAAGTAGCTGGTTGTATCCACCCGCCAGTAGCGGCGTGTAAAGGTACCCTCAGACCACAAGTGTGCCGCTGCCTCCAGAACCGCAGCTCTGGCGTAAGCCGCAATGCTGGGAATCCCCATACCCCCTCTAGCATAAGGCAGGGAGAGGACCCTCCTAGCAATCCTAGGAGGTCTGCCACTCCAAATAAATTTGCTTAGCGCTGCTTGGACCGGGGCGAGGTACCTGGAGGGAATCTGCAAGGGAAGACACCGCAAAAGGTATAGGATCCGTGGGAGGACAGACATCTTAACTATCTGGATTCTGGCCATCCAAGAGAGCTGCATTCCAGAGAGTCTATCAAATTCCTGTTGAATCGTTCGTAATTTATCCCAATTATGCTTTATTATCCCTGACAACCTGGAGATCCATACACCCAAATACATAAAACCTTCCTGAGCCCAGTGAAAGGGAAAGAGGTTTTGGAGAGATATTTGCTCTGTTTTGGGGAGGTGGAGGGGGAATATAGACGACTTGGAGAGATTTAGCTTATAGTATGATGCTGATGAAAATTGTTCCAAAACCGACATGGGACATGGGGTAGGGAGGTATGCAAGTCAGTGCAGAAAAATTCCACGTCATCGGCGTATAGACCAATTTTGTGTTCAAGATTCCCAACTGCCACCCCCCTAATTCCTGGGTGTGTACGAACTATAGAAGCTAATGGCTCCATTATGAGAGCAAATATAAGGGGGGAAAGTGGACAGCCCTGGCGGGTACCGTTTGATATGGTAAATCGGGAGGAAAGAAAGCCCGATGCACTAGCTGCCGCACAGGGATTAGAATAGAGGGCCTTTATAGCATCCCGAATCGGTCCCTGGAATCCAAACTTCAAGAGGACCCTGTCCAAGTATCCCCAGTGCACCCTGTCGAAGGCCTTCTCTGCGTCTAGAGACAAGAGTGCACTTGGGACCCTTTTCCGCTCGAGCAGATCCAGAAGATCCAGGAGTCTGCGCGTACCGTCAGAGGTCTGACGCTCTGGGACGAATCCAACCTGGTCCAGTTGAATCAAGGAGGGGAGGATAACCGAGAGACGGGAGGCTAACAATTTGGCATAGATTTTTAAATCACAATTAAGTAGGGATATGGGCCTAAAGTCTCCCGGAGTAGTGAGCGGTTTCCCCGGCTTGGGAATTGTGGTTATTAACGCCTCAAGACCTTCAGGCCGGATGGAACCCTCCCGCTGCCAAAAGGTAAATAATTTAAGAAGATAAGGGGTCAGTAACTCAGTAAAGGTGGTGTAATATGCATACGAGAACCCGTCTGGGCCAGGAGAGGTGCGCTTTTTAATGGACTTGATGACCGAGACAATCTCTTTTTCAGTGATAGGGGCATTAAGAAAGGCCAACTGATCAGTGGAGAGAGTGGGAAGGTTAGCTTTAGAAAGGAATGATTGTATAGACTCAGTGGAAGGCTGGACAGTGTCCACCGACTCCCTCAGATTGTACAAGGTGCTGTAACAGTTGCCAAATTCCTCCACTATCTGGACAGGATTACGAATAATGGAACCTGAATTATCATGTATACTAGTAATTGTGGCCTGTAATTCCCTTTTTTTTATTCTCCTGGTCAGGAGGGCCCCGGCCCTGTCCCCCATGCTGTAGTATTTGGAGTTAGCTTTCCTTAGGTATTTCTCTGCCGTTACCAATAAGCATGCCCTCAGCGACCGTCTAGCCTCCGTTAACTCATCCTGAGTGGATTTCTGAGGAGAGGTTCTATAAGCAAGGTCAATGAGCTTAATCCTAGCCAGGATAGCCGTAACCTTTGCCTCACGTTCCCGCTTAACTCGGGAGGCCAATTGGATTAGCACCCCCCTGAGGACCGATTTGTGGGCCAACCAGAGAGTCTTCGGCCCAACCTCATCATTATCATTAGATAAGAAGTATTGCTCTATCTGAGTCCCTATATGCTTAGTATGAGAGGAGTTAGTTAAGAGATATTCATTCAGTCTCTAGCGAGTGGGGGGCCGAATGGAAGCAGGGTCAGCTATCTCCAGTGAGATCTGTGCATGATCAGACCAAGAGATTGTCGCAATTTCTGCGGCTACACAGTGGGTTATCAAGGAGTCGTCTACTAGGAAATAGTCGAGCCTGCTTAATGTGCCATGGCGTGAAGACATGAATGTGTATTCTCGGTCGGTGGGATGGAGACAGCGCCAAATGTCATGCAAATGGGACTGGGCAACAAGGTCCCCCAAGTCACCCCGGAAAGTCAAGGGATTGGCACAATCCAAGCGTCTCTCCATGGGCGCGTTGAGGTCCCCAGCCACCAACCTACATCCCCTAGCATGAGAGGCCAAGACCGAGAGGAAGTCTCTAAGAAAGGCACTTTGCCCCTTATTCGGGCCATACACAGAAGATAAAGTGTAGTATACATTATTAAGAAGACCAATGACAATCATATAACGGCCCTCAGGGTCTGCAATCTCAGTGATGAGAGAAAAGTCAACATTTTTGTGAATAAAAATGGCCACTCCTGCACGTTTACAGTCAGCAGAGGCAAAAAACTGGGTAGGGAAATCACGAGACGCCATTCTGCGGCAGTCCTCACGCAGCAGATGCGTTTCTTGCAAAAACAGCACATCACTCCTGGATTTCTTCAGCTGACGCCACACCACGCTTCTTTTACCACGGAGTTCAGGCCGTTTACGTTAATTGAAGAAAGTGTGAGAGTCATGGTGGGATCCAACAGAATCTATATGAAACCAGTGTGCAAGTAAAAGGCAGGACAAAGTCCATGGAGCACCCCGTGAGGATATCTGTAGCTACAGGGCAGAGGATGGGGAAGGAGAAAAAGGGGAATGTAAAGATAAAAGAGCATATCAACAGTCCAATGTCCAGAACAGGCATGTCATCCCAATAAGGGAGGAAAAAAGGAAAAAAAAAAAAAAAAATTATTCCTGAGTCTGAGTGCACGCCAAGAGCAGCACCCAACAGGGGTTACTCAGTTCTCGTCCAAACAGAGAAATTAGGAAAAGTGGCAAGAGCGCCAAGAATGAAAGGGGAAGGGGGAGATATAGATAATGGGAAGGGAAGAGTAGTCGGAGGAAAGGAGCAGGAAGAGAGCGATCAGAAAAGGAGAAGGGGAAGGGGAATAGGGGAGGAGAAGAAGGGAAAAAAGGGTGAAAAGGAGGTGACTTCAGACTAAGGGGGGGAAGAAGGGGAGCAAAGTAGAGTAGTAGAGGGAGTAGAGGGATAACACGGGGGTGAAGTGTATGTCAAAGGGGGGAGATAGGGGGGGAGAAAGGGGGAATTGTTCAGTGCTAGGAGGGAATGAGAATGAGAAATTCAACTACCTATTTAAAGGCAGAAAGAAAAAGGGAGAGAGGATGAGAGAGGCAGAAAGGAAGAGAAAAGGGTGAGAACAGAGAGACGGCCAGGAAAAGACAGCCTAGAGCACATAGGTGCAGTGTGGAGAGGAAGGAACCTGTATTTGTCGAGTTATCAAACTGTAGACCCCTCCGGATCGATGCGGCCTCCTGGCCTGGGTCTTGGAGAGGTGGCAGGAGCAGTGGATTGTGATGTAGATTCAGGCGGCCACAGTCCCCATCGAATTAGATTCTTCTCTGCGTGCGGAGGAATGAGACATGGAATCAGGGCACCATTACGACGGATCAATAGCTTGGTGGGGAACCCACAGCGATACTGTATTCCATGATCTCTCAGGATTTTGGTGTAAGGCCTGAATGCCCTCCTCAAAGCCAGGGTGCCCGGAGAAAGGTCCGGGTAGACTTCAAGAGAGGCATATTGATCCTGGAGGTGCGGGCTCTGCCTGAGGACACGGAGGAAGTCCTCCTTTAGTTCGTAGTAATGAAGCCTGGCTAGCACATCTCTAGGACTGTCTTCAGGGACCGAAGGAGGCTTAGGGATCCTGTGAATCCTATCCACAACCAGGAGCTCCTGAGGGGTTTCAGGCATCACTGTTTTGATGAAGTCTTTGAGGTATGACCTTAGATCAGCCGCCGTCACCTGCTCTGGTATGCCTCTGAGCCTAATGTTGTTGCGGCGCGATCTATCTTCTAAATCTAAGGTCTTTGCGGATATTCTGTCCGTTCTGCTCTGGAGCTGGTCGTAGGAGTCAAGTAGCTCATTGTGTGAGAGAACCACCTCCGCCATTTTCTGCTCCAATTTGTCAACTCGTGCGCCCCTCTCCGCAATCTCCCCCCGCACCTCCGCCACCATAGCCCTCATATCCTGCTGCAGGGAGGATCGGATGCTCGCCAGGAGATCCGCCATCATACCTCTGGTGAGTGGGGCATCCATTAGTTCAGCTTCCCCCAGGTCTTCAGCCCGAACTGTGGCGCAGCGCGCAGCTCTCTGTGCACGAGGAGAGGAGGGAGGCACCACTAAGACACTAGGTGTAACCCTGCCTTTAAAGGGTAAAGGTGAGAGTGTGAATGTTCTCCTAGCTATACTGGGTGGGGTGCAGCTCAAATAACATTATATATGTGTGAAACCTACACCTAGTGTCTTAGTACATCCCCTTTAAGATGCACGATTTTAATTACATTAGGGCATTTTCCCATTCCACATTTCACAGTTGCAGTCCAGAGGGTGAGATAGGACCCAGAACAGGTGAGAGAGCTCTGTAAATAGCTTCTGGGCTTATGATATCATAGCTATGGAATCAAACTAATGCTTTCACGTATTTTCCTTTTAGACCAGGGACAGCTTTTGATATCTTACTAATATTTCTTAGATTCCTATACATAAGATGAAATATATTCACACAGCCATTTTGGCAATTCCAGGTTTTGTGGTGTGCAGTGGATTTATTGGTTTAATAATTACATGTATTTCTGAAGCTAGCACCCACTATATAAAAAGAGGAGTGCGCTCATAATTGTTTTCACACATATATAATGTTATTTGAGCTGCACCCCACTCAGTATAGCTAGGAGAACATTCACACTCTCACCTTTACCCTTTAAAGGCAGGGTTACACCTAGTGTCTTAGTACATCCCCTTTAAGATGCACGATTTTAATTACATTAGGGCATTTTCCCATTCCACATTTCACAGTTGCAGTCCAGAGGGTGAGATAGGACCCAGAACAGGTGAGAGAGCTCTGTAAATAGCTTCTGGGCTTATGATATCATAGCTATGGAATCAAACTAATGCTTTCACGTATTTTCCTTTTAGACCAGGGACAGCTTTTGATATCTTACTAATATTTCTTAGATTCCTATACATAAGATGAAATATATTCACACAGCCATTTTGGCAATTCCAGGTTTTGTGGTGTGCAGTGGATTTATTGGTTTAATAAACTCACATTCAGACTACAATTAAACTTAAAGGTACCGAGTCTACACCATGGCTACAACATGTTCCATAGTACACCTTACATTCGGTATTAAGAAGGGATCGGTGTAGCAAGAGGATGAGAAGCCCATATGTGCCATGCATCCAAAGTCTGTTTTCTAGTTGGCAGGTTTTGCGCCAGGTAATATTCATGAGCAAAAATAGAGTTTACCCTGTTCACCACTTCCGATAAATTAGGTGGGGTCTGCGCCTTCCAGTCGGACGCCAAGGCCAGCCTGGCAGCCACCAGGATATAAGTCAGGGTCCTCCACATAATGGGAAGATATAACTCCAGGCCAATATGTAGGAGTGCCAATATGGCGAAAGAGGGATCATAATACCCGTGACCGACTGGATCAGGCGCTCGACCAGAAACCAAAAGGAGGTGACTCTCGGGCAGGACCACCACATGTGGGCAAGATTACCCTTCTGTCCACATAGTCTCCAGCACAAAGGGGAGGCATGTCTCCCAAATCTGGCCAAACGGGCTGGCGGAAGGTACCAGCGAAAATGTAATTTCTTTAAGTTCTCTAGATGATTGATACACCTGGTAAGTTTAGCCATGTGTTGGGACGCTTTCTCCCAGTTCTCTCTCTCTGTAGTAAAGTGGAGGTCTTCCTCCCATTTCTGCATGTAAACCAATTTCTCCGGGTCGCCCCTGGCCAGGAGAGCCTTATATATCCAGGATAAACCCTTCAGATCTGATGGGGTGGTCAGAAGGAAGCCCAGGAAGGCAGAAGGAGATTGTCTCCCCTTCAACCAGTCTCTAGCCTCAGTGGCCATGAAATGTCTCAGTTGGAGGTATTGTAGGAACAAAGTTCGTAAGGATGGGTCACATTCCGTCAATGTGTCAAATGAAACCAAGTCTCTTTCCGTCATTAAGTCTGCTAGTGTGTGAATTCCCGCCACTTCCCATTTAGGAATCTCTAAAAAGGGTAAATGTAGGCGAAGTGCATTCAGAGAAATGTCAGAGGCCGGTAATCTAGTCCAGGATTTTGGTAGACCCCTCCAGTGGAGAATCAGGGTACGTGTCGTGTCTAGTTTAAATTTCCTTTTTAGTTTGGTCAAGGATTCTGCCTCGAGAATAGTCCGAAGTCCCTGGAGTCCGACCCCGTCAACAAAACTCTCAATCTGCATCCAACCCAGGTCTCCAGCAGATATCCAGAACCTCTTTGCTTCCTCTAATATGACTGCCCCATGATAAGACTTTAAGTCTGGGACCCCCATCCCTCCTTTATTCATGTGAAGTGACATAACTCTTTTGGGGACCCTCGGTTTTTTGTCAGCCCATATGTATCTATTACAGGCAATAGAATAAAGCGATGTTTGGGTGAGCGCTGGGATATGAAGACTGCCACACTTCAACAAGTATTTTACCTGTAAGTTTATTGTTCAATTCACACTAGGTCCTCTCCCACAACATGTTTCGACGCTCAGGGCGTCTTCCTCAAGTGGATATCAGACCTTACATTTGGTATCCTTATAAATCCTCCATTAACCAATCCCTTGCTTTTAGGTTGAAAATAGACTTTTTAACTATTTCCTATCCAAATGTCTAAATAGCTATATAGGAAATAGTTAAAAAGTCTATTTTCAACCTAAAAGCAAGGGATTGGTTAATAGAGGGTTTATAAGGATACCAAATGTAAGGTCTGATATCCACTTGAGGAAGACGCCCTGAGCGTCGAAACATGTTGTGGGAGAGGACCTAGTGTGAATTGAACAATAAACTTACAGGTAAAATACTGGTTGAAGTGTGGCAGTCTTCATATCCCAGCGCTCACCCAAACATCGCTTTATTCTATTGCCTGCATATCCATCTCCCTTCGGGGAGAGCGGTGGAGCAGCTCCGGAGGAGAAGACAAACCTAACAGAGGAGAGGAAAACACGTGAGGGATCACGTGCAATTACACAGGCGGACACCGAGGAAAAAGGGAAAGAAATCCACACCGTACAGAGAGAGACCCCGTGCACTCACTACGTGAGCCCCCCTGTTGTGCGGACAGCACAACAGGAAAAGGTGAGTGTAATGGTGACTTAACAGAGGGTGGACATAAAAGATAAAGCAGCGTGGCGCAACCAATTTCTATATCTCATTACATATGTATCTATTAGTCAGGGACTGCAGTTTGTTCATTAACTTGCCAGGTATAGCAACAGGCACACAGCGGAAACAATAGAGAATCTTAGGTAAAAGCATCATCTTAAACGCCTGCATTCTCGCCATCCATGTCAAGGCATGTAGGGGGTGTTTACTCATGCCATCCGACAAAGCTTTCACCAGAACCTCAACATTAGCTTGTGCTATCTGAGGAGTGGGGCCTAGAATGATGCCTAAATAAGTTATGCCACCCGGGCACCATTGAAAGGGGAGTCTCTCTGATAAGCTGGAAGACAGAGACAACGGGACACATATTGGTAGTACCATAGATTTTGAAGCGTTTAGCTTATATAGGGACACTCGTGCAAATTTAGTGAGAGCCGACATAGTCGCAGGGAGAGAAATTTCAAGGTTCGTGCAAGCAATTATGATATCGTCTGCGTACAGGTCTATTTTATGGTCCATTTCTCCAACCGCTATTCCCGATATCAGCGGGTCAGGCCGGATCAGGGCCGCAAAAGGTTCTACCACCAAGGCGAAGATTACCGGTGAACGCGGGCAACCCTGCCTCGTGCCATTGGTAATTTGGAAGCTTCTGGACAGGAACCCGGAGGCGAGGACTCTGGCATTCGGGCGGCAGTAAAGGTACCTTTACACGCAGCTACAACAGGATGGATACAACCCACTACTTCACGTGCACGAGCACGCCCAAACGGTTACAAACGGGAAACGCACCACCTTTACACGCCGCCACAAGGTGCGCTACGCTACGTTACATCTACAGCTAGATACATCGCCGGGTGTCTCAAGTAGCCATCTGTAGCTTAGCCTACCATCTTCACACGCCGCCACCACATAGTAATCTGGGCGTAACAAAGGCAGCAGGTAAAACATATAGGCGTGCCACAGTCCTGTACGCCGCGCCCAAACCACAACCATTGGCCAACACTAGAGAGTTGTGATTGGGCACGACGGAAAGAGCAGATGGCTGAGACGTGACGTACTAGTGATCGGACTGTGGCACGGAATAAGCGCTTGTGACATGGCGGAGCGTGGCGTATGCATCGAAATCGATGGTAAAGCGTCATGCTGGAGCGGTGCTCAGTCACATACCCCGTGTGTATTAAAGTAGCGGTTCCGGGCTATGTGTGCGTAGTAGAAGTGTTTGCCTTGTCACGCACGCTGAGCGCTTGTGACAGCGGCGTGTGGCGATTGTGCTAAGTTGCGTTTGTGCGACACACAGTAGCGGCTTACAACACACAGTATGTGCGTTTTCAGTTGAAGTTGTATCTGTGTCATGTCTGCCTAACTATGTGTGAATACAGGCCTAATGGTGTTCATATATGTGCTAACAGATGTGAATGTAGTGGAGGAGCTCCCAAGCCCACATGTCCAAGATGTGTGTGACAGTGTCCTTCAAACCACCTGACAAGAATATGTCCTGCATCAATGTGCTGTGTACAGGTGACCCTCTGCCTACACCAAAATAAAAGGGTGAGGTACACACATTTCCCACATACACTGTTGGACAAAATCCTTCACAAACAGCATGGCTACCCACACAGATTGTCTGCACAATCCCAGCCAATAGGTGTCTATGACATCCCTGGCCCCCCTCAAAACCTTCATCACACTGCCCTCCATTCCCAAGTAATCAGGCTCACACAGATTAGTTTTGATCCAAGGACAAAATATTTATTATAATGCATCAATCCTGACCTTGGAGAGAAAAAAAAATACAGAAAGGAAATACAATGGACATTACAACTACATGTGACATTGTTTAAACATATATTAGGGATCCCAAAATTAGCACACATGAAAACCTGTGCAGCAACCAGAAACAAATAAGCATACCTAATCTAACTAACTAACTAAAAGTTATGCACATAATGAAACGAAAGAACACAAAACAAAAAAAAAAAAAAAACACATGGCACAGCTAACCTGCTGTCACCAACATACCAAGCTTTAATCCATCATCCAGAACCTGCCACACTACATGGCCTGGTCCTGCCAGCTCACTGCACCAGACCCATTGAAGTAGGAGCAGTAAGCATCTCTACTGTCCCTGGCCTCCTGCTGAGTGCGACCATGGCTCTGCGGCTGGAGTGGCGCAACAACATGGCCCTCATCACGCCAAGACCCTGGACGGACCTCCCTGTTGTGGCGTCTGCATTATCTACATAACCTCCTGGCGTGTATGATGCTCTATCCCTACGACGCAGGAAGTTATGCAGCACACAGCAGGCCAGCACTACCGCGTCAATAGACTCCAGTTTCATATGCATAGGCGTATGAAAAACCCGGAATCTATTCGCCATTATCCCAAACGCATTTTCAACAACACGGCGGGCCCGGGATAGCCGGTAATTGAAAATACGTCTCTCAGAAGTAAGGGCCCTCTGGGGATATGGCCGCAGTAGGTGTTCCTGAAGTGGGAATGCTTCATCCGCCACAAACGCAAAGTTGAGATGTTCGGTCGTCTCGTCATTTGAGGGTAAGTTTAGCCCACCACTCCCTAGTAGTGTTGCCAAGGAGCTTCGGGCAAACACCCCCCCATCTGAGTTGCGACCGTTCATTCCAACATCGACGTAGAGGAACTCATAGTTGGCATCCACTAGAGCCATGAGGATTATACTACAATACCCTTTGTAATTGTAAAACAAAGAGCCTGAGTGGGCAGGTTTGGTAATCCTCACGTGCTTTCCATCCAATGCCCCGCCGCAGTTGAGGAAGTTCCAGCGGGTTTCAAAGCCTCGCCCTACTTCCATCCATCCTGCGGCTGTTTGTGGCATCTTTATGTAGGATGGCTGCAGAACACTCCAGATGGCCTCACATGTCTCAGGGATCAGGCGGCTCAGCAGGGGCAGGGAGACACGTGACAAGTATGTGAGGGATGTCATTGACTGCCCTGTAGCCAGGAACCGCAAAGTGATAGCCAACCGCTCTGCAGCTGATACCGATGGACGCATTAGTGTCCTGACGCGCTATCAGTGGCCCAACACGCTCCAAAAGGAAGGTGAAAGTGTCTTCGGACATACGTAGATAGTTTCGATAATCTTCCGGATTATTAAGCTCCAGCTCCCGCAACAGCTGCATGTGGCCCCGGCTTTCCCGCCTGCGCAGCCAATCCCGGGTCCACAACCGCCGCTGTCTGCGACTCATCAACCGGTCATACCGATCCTGAAGCCACATTTGCTCTTCCACCACTGCGGCAGCCACGATAACATTTCGGTCATGGATATTCTGCATCCTCAATATCAGCACCTGTAGATGACAAAATCCAACATCAGTACATACAACAATATGGGGACATGTCAGCATGTTAAACAAGCCACACCTCTTTTCAATGACACACTATAGGCAAGCTGATGGGATCTCTCTTCTGCCCACAAAACACATCCTGGAAGGCATGCCTTTACAACACCCACTAGTCGCCCCAAACAAAATGGAACATGCGCAATGATACTGGCCTCCTATCCATCTTCATTTTTTGGAGGACATGAAAGTCACACATCTGGACCTATGTGAGTTACAAAGGGACATGTGTCACCACTAATGTTGCTCAAACATGTCCCATAATCCATACAAAAAACCATATGTAGTTAGCAAAGAACATACATAAATCCACTACGTACCAGGATATGCCAGGTTGAGTAAGCATACATGACACAAACAACATTCAACATGACTGAGGATGGTGAAACTGGGTTATACATGTGTTTGCTGGGGTTAGGTTCTCTCCACATCTGTTCTATGTCTGGAGTGCTACACCTCAAAGCCATGTGTGATCCTAGCCCCGTTGTTCCCAGTGTCCATTGGCCACAACCAGTATGATGTCATCGATGCAGTCCACATGAGTGACACAGTTCTGTCTACAATCCAGCAGCCATTCTCCTGTATGGTGACTGGAAACAAAAACACCAATGTATCTGTGACAAAATGTCAAGCCCCATACAAAATGCCTAGTCCAATTTCCCACACTTCACTAATGTATCCCCCCCAACAATAGCAACCCACATATAGTCCGCTAAAGCACTCTTTGGCGCTAGTCAAAAAACAACATGACAGATCCATCACACCCGCCGCTAATTCCATGTGTGGCCACGAATACTTACTTAATGGGTCTGACCAGCAAGCGTAACGTCTGCCGGGATGCGCAGCTTTTCAAGGACCGGCATCCAATCACGACTCAGCGATCTTCACCAATTAGCTGCCGCTAAACCTGCTCGCAGGTGTACGATCAGGATGTGCGTAATTGTTTATTTTGTGATTGGTTTAGCGGACTATAAAGTCATGCTAATGGCCACCACACCTTGTCCAGACATCCATGTGCATTGAGCTACTGGTGTCCTGTGCGCCTTCTTCTGTTGCTCTGACGATAAGGCTTCCCTCGTGCTTGTTCGTTGACATGCGTTGCACTTAACGCAGATGCGTCTGTCACAGGGCGCTTAGGCAATGTGTGTACGCCCATGTACTTTTCTGCATGTAGTAGTTTTTGGTGTAGTAATATATATGCATAGGTTATTCTGTTTAGGGCAATGGCCATGTAGTGCCTCTAGTGGCATTCTCTGACAATAGATCCTACGTTGACGTTAATTAGCATGCCAACATATCAAGGTGTGTTTGGGCCCGGTACTTGCCATCACCATTGATGCCTGCATTGTGGGCACATTGTTTCCAGGGATGGTTGGTACATGGCCTAAAGTTTATTTTACATGGCTGTTGGACCACCAAGATGATCATGTGTTTGGCCATGACATGTAGTATGTGCAGTGTTGTCACACAGTCAGCCCTCCTTTCACACATGTTTAACTTTGAAGATTGTGGGCAGTGCAAAGCTAATATCTATCACACAATGTGCTTGTGCAGATGTGGCCCTTGAGGTATGTGCACACACACTGTGTGGAGGTATGTTGAAATATGTAATTCGGGGTAGTCAACCTTGTAACTACCATGTGTAGGTGGGCACAGATGTCATGTGTTTAATAATGGCTGAACACATGTGTCGGACTTCGGAGCGGGGGCACATGGAGAAACTGTTCCACACATGCAAAGTAACATGTTTTAAAACAACAGAATATTTACTGAAGCAGCAATGTACGTGGCATGTTTGTTCTTAATTACAAAAGCATGGTGTAAGTTCTGTATGCCTCGTGTACTGACAGGATATTTTTGGTGTGTTTGCATACACAGATGCCGAGGTGTAGTGTGGATTTCGAGACCCAGCTTCTCACGGAGTATCAGCGGCACGAGTGCCTGTGGCGCTCCTCGCTGCCTGAATATAAAAATCAGGCAGCGAGGGCCGAGGCCTACAGGCCTCTTGTGGCTCTGGCCAATAGGATGGAGCCAAGGGTAGGCAAGAGCTGGGACCAGCATATGGTGGCACTGAAGATTAAAAATATGCGGGCCTCGTTCATGCGGGCTCACATAGAATACCAGCGTCGTCGGTCAGGGGCTGGAGCTGAGGAGGTACCATTGCCTACCCTATGGTACTATCCGCTCCTCACCTTCGTCCTTGGCCACGGGAGCTCGCGTGTAACGAGGACCAGCTGCCCCATTGCTGCGTCCCATGTAGGCCCGGGGCAAGCACCATCTTCGCCACAGGAGGTGGGTAATTGTGTTACGGTGGAGCCCCACAATGTTTTCTTCACATGTGTGCTTGTCTGACTCCTTCACACCAACCACATTGTCATATTTCGGTGGTGGCCCTGGTAAACCTTTGTGTGCAAAATAATGACCTCCTTGCATTAGGTGATTTTATCTCAATTCTATCCACAGAGCCCTAGTCCAATTTGCAAAACACACCAACCTATGTTTATGTTTGGGTTAGTTAGTTAATGTCTTTAAATTTATAGGTTTGGTATTCAATGAGGGACATGGTAGCATTTAATACATGGTGCAGCCACACATGTGTGTTGGCTGTGGGGCATGTGGGGTATAGTTTGGTGGAAGTGGGGTGGTAGTTCATAATAGTGGGACTCCAAACGTCAAGCTGGGCCACATGTCTGTGTGCAGAAAAGGCGCCAGTATGAAGGTGGTGTGGTGAGATTTAATTGTTGGGTATGGCTTTGTGAATAACACATAATTCTGTATTGAGGGGACGACGTGGAATGGTAGAGGTGAGTGTACAGGAGATGTACCGGTCTTGTGGTCATTAACCTTCGGTGCTTATGTGGTTTTGAAGTTGTTTTGGTGGGTTTTGTGTGTGGTTGTGGTGTTTGGAGGCCTCTGGCCAATGTAGAGATTACATATTGGGTAAACTAATATGTTTTTTTTTTTTTTGTTTCCCCCCACAGGCCCCTGAGCAGGACGGCTCCATTGCAGACCAATCTGTCGCTGATGATGCTCAGCCGATGACATCTGGGGCTGAGCAGGAGGGTGGAGCAAGTGATGTGGGTCCAGACCCATGTCCCAGCTCGGTGATCCGTCGCCAATGACGTCCTGCCCCACCTGACACCGAGCTGGGCACCTGGGCCCGACGGGTACTGTTAGATGAACAACGGACCCACATCTCAAGCTACGCCCTCTACATGAGCGACAGGTTGGAAAGGATGGAGCCGCTCCAACGCCAGATAGCTCAGCGAGTCTTCAACGTTGTCGCTGATGCTGCCGAGGATGGGGCACTTCAATGGGGATGCCACATCCCCTCCCCCGTCCAACAAGAATTGTGGCCCCTTTCCCCATCGCCCCCATCACGGCCCGTGAGAAGACTGGCCCCGCCACGCACACCCAATCCCCCCCCAACACGTCGTCTTCGATCCAGACGCTCTCGGGCAGGTCATGAGAGGAGGTCGGGCTGCCATGAGAGGAGGGGGGAGCCGGCATTGTCAGAGCCGACAGAGGATGAGGAAGTAGGACACTAGTAGCCAATTCACACAATTGGCAGTCTGGACTTTGGCTTCTAGAGGAAACTCCTTGGTTCTTTTGACTTGTTTTTGTATTTTTTTTTTGTTTTATACGTGTTGGCTGAATGGCAGCATATGATTTGTTTATGTTTCTTTCAAATTCAGACACCATTAAAATTTTTTGTCGGACACAATTGTGTATTTATTTTGGGTTAGGGATTGTGGGGGTCAGCGTGGGTGAATGGTAGTGGTCACAATATAGGTTTGGCAAAGCCACACAATATGGCCCAATTCCCTCAGAGCAGGACCACCATAGGTTCCTTTGTAATGTGGTTGCACTTTGACAAAGAGGTGTGGTAATGTGGCTGACATAGTTACCTGATGGTCATGTTTATGCACCAAATATTATTGTTGTGACATGAAGGAGCATACAAAAAAGTTAACCCGACATTTTATTTACAACATACATGTGTGACAGACATTTGCCACAATACACAGAATGCTGTTTCCAGATAGGGCTAGGCAACCCACACTCCTCATGGTCCCAATGTGGGACAGTATAGGTAAAGAAGGCAAAGGGCTAGGCATCCCACACTCCTCATGGTCCCAATGTGGGACAGTATAGGTAAAGAAGGCAAAGGGCTAGGCATCCCACACTCCTCATGGTCCCAATGTGGGACAGTATAGGTAAAGAAGGCAAAGGGCTAGGCATCCACACTCCTCATGGTCCCAATGTGGGACAGTATAGGTAAAGAAGGCAAAGGGCTAGGCATCCCACAAGCCACCTGTTGTGAAAGTGGGACACTATAAGAAAAGAGCTCAACGGGGGCAACAAAAATAAAAACAATAAAAAGCCAAACAGGCAACGTGTGTAATTTAGTGGTCCAACAAGGACAACATATTTTGGGGTCAGGGGAGCCCATTTTGTTTGGGGTGTTGGTACACCTCATTGTAGGCCATCCTGATGTTGCTGGACGGCAGCCAGCATGTCAGCCAAGCGCCCAAGATCCTGGATGCCACGTCGTAGGGCCCGTTGTAGGCGTTCGGCAAACTGGTGGTGGGCCCTCACCACGTCCTCCATGGTGGGTACACCTGTATTGTGGGATAAAAAACCAAATCATCACATTCAAATAGTCCCTCTGGTTATTTTTTCGGTTCACACAACAAATATGGTCCTTACCCTCGGCCTCAACATCCTCCTCACTATCATGGGGTGATGGGGAGGCACTCACACTCCAGTCCGCAGCTCCAGCCCGTTCCCCATCTGCAACAATGGGTGAGGACATAATTGAATAAATGAGTGGCAATCCGAATTAACAAACAACACCACACTGCTTAGAGTGTGCAGCCCATAGCATCCCACAAAATACACTTACCACCATATTCATCAATGGCGGCCTCAATTTGTGGTTGAGGCATAGCCTCAGGTTGTCCAGCAGGCGATGCCACCTCTGGGTCCAGCACCGCTGGGTCATCATGATGTGCCACGGCCTCAGCTGATGGTGACACCAGCTCCTCGGCCTGAAGCCCTGCTGGGTCTTCATGCTCCTCCTCCTCCTCATGCCCTGGTGATGGCCTATTCCCTTGTGGGGATGGTGTGGCAGCTGGCTCTTGAGCCGGTGGGGTTGCTGACCCACCTGCAGGTTGTGCCGGGGGAGCACCTGCAGGTGCTGGTGGGGGAGCATCATCCAATGAGACATCAACATCTGTAGAGGATCACACAATAATTCATCTGTCAGCAGAATGTTTAAGCTCTGAGATGTATGGACAGTTCAATATTTGGCCTATGTGTTTGCAGTAGTCCACATATGGGATGAGCTCATGTATTATGCATGGCGTGTGTATGAGCCAATAGTGTGGTTATTGTGTGTAGAGCATCTAACACTGTGGACTCATGTTGTGCACAACATGAACCTTAGTTTAAGGCAGATGTGTAGCCAGTCAATCAATATTCTTTTGCCTATATTGTACCCCATAGCATGTGTGCCGGTGTAGCTCTCACTCTCCGTATGATGTTCATTAACATATAGTTGTGTTTTGGGTGAGGTTACATATGATCAAATGTATGTTTGCCCCTCAGAAGTACTTACCGCGCAGCCTGGCAATCCTGCCATGGATGTCGAGTATGCGGCCTGGGCATTTATGCTTCAGGTCCGTGATCTTCTTTTGGACGGCTTTAGCGGTCCTCTGCACCCCAAGTTTGTTGAGCAGAGCCCGCTGAATCCGCCGAATAGTGGCGCGATTGCGCAGCCTAGGATGACGGTGGTGCCGATTACCCCAGTAATCATACCGGTCACAGTGCTCTATGAGGACCAGTAGTTCGGCCATCCCCCACGTTGCAGCGCGGTGAACGGCCGCCATGACTGCTATGGTGTGTGCAGAGGAGGGGCTGGCACCTTGCAGGCAGAGTGAAAATGAAACTAACGTCATGACGTCATTACGGCCGCGGTCGGGGTCACGCACCCTTTAAAGTAGCCCAACGCGCAGTGACACGGGCGAAACACTTATGCGGCACCTACTACACAAGACCCACAGTGCGGTGCGTAAACCAAGGCTGTGAGCTGTGTGCTGACTAATTACTTTCCATGTGGTATGGGTATGCGTGCATCTGTGTGCACGTTGCGCGCAGTGACACCCAAGGAACACTTCTACGGCATCTGCAGTACAATAAGCCAGGGCGGTGCGTAAAACAAACTTGTGCGCTGTGTACAGCATTATTCCTTATCATGTGTTCAGACAATGAGGATCATGGCGCATTTGTACATTTTCTTTCCGCAAGTGTGTGTCCGCGTAATTGTACTAATATATGATCGTGCATACGGCGCGTATCTGTAGTGCTGAAGTGACAGCTCAACCAAGATGGAGGGCTGTGAGGCAAGGGCCAATCGGAACGCAGCATCTTCCACCAATGATCGCAGATGGGGCGCGGTAACACGGAGCCTGTGTCACGTCCTAGCTACATTCCAGCTACATGGCCTGGTGTCCAGACATCCCTTCTGTAGCTTCTTTACACGCCGATACAGCTCGCTGCAATCGGCTTTGTAGCCACCTGTTTCAGAGCAGTGCTCGGAAACAGATGTATCTGTTGCCGGCTGCCTCCTACCGTCTTCACACGCCACTACTACGGGCTATATTGACGACGCAAGCTACAATCGTAGCCTGTAGCGGGTTGTATCCATCCTGTTGTAGCGGCGTGTAAAGGTACCTTAAAGGCTAAGGATTGCCGACACAATCGGCCCTTCAAAGCCAAACTTCCCTAAGACAGCCCGAAGGTATCCCCAGTGCACCCTATCAAAGGCCTTTTCAGCATCAAGCGACAGGAATGCACTGGGGACCCCCCTAAGCTCTGCCACTTTTACCAGGTCCACCATCCTCCTGGTGCCGTCCTTAGCCTGCCTCCCCGACACGAAGCCCACTTGATCCGGGTGAATTAAGGAAGGTAGAACTCGAGCAAGTCTGGACGCCAGTAATTTTGAGAATATCTTCAGGTCGCAATTTAGCAGAGAAATAGGCCTGTAGCTAGCAGGAGAATCATGTGGTTTGCCCGGTTTAGGTATGGTGGTGATGGTCGCCTCCAAGGCAGCGGGTGAGATGGCTCCCTTCGCCTGCCACAAGTTGAATACTCGTAAAAGATACGGGGACAGCTCGGCTGTAAAGGTTCTATAGTATGTATTGGAAAAGCCATCTGGGCCCGGGGCCGAGGAGGGTTTAGTGGAGGAAATAATTTTGGCGATTTCTTGTGTCGACATGGCCTATTTAGTTCTGACAGTTGGTCTTTAGTCAGTGACGGGAGTGACAGGGTCTCAATAAAGGCATTAACCTCGTCCAAGTCAGGCTGGGGCGTCTCTCTACAGTCTCTCAGGTTGTACAGGGATTCGTAAAACACCGCAAACGTCTCCGCTATCTCCTCTGGGCTCCTCACTACCCTGCCATCTGCAGTATTCATAGAGTCAATCATTGTCATAGCAGATCGTTTTTTTAGTCTCCTGGCCAGGAGCGCCCCAGCTCTGTCTCCATCTGCATAGTGTGACGTCTTAACTTTTCTCAAATGCTTCTCATAGTCATGGAGCATCAGGGCTCTAAGCTGATTTCTGAGCAGGAAGATCTGAGCGGAGTTGTTTGACCTCGGGTTTGATTTATTTAGGTCTTCCAGGACCTGTAATTGAGTCAGCAAATCCTCTCGAGTTTTTTCCCGGGACCTTTTCAGTTGAGAGGCTTTCTGTATCAGCGTGCCCCTTATGGCGGCCTTGTGTGATTCCCATAGGACATCATCTGCCACATCTCCCGTATCATTGAGGGCAAAAAAGTCTGACAGTCCCTTACCAATCGCCCCCACCACCGCCTGGTCTGACAACAAGTTGGCATTAAGTCGCCATGTACGCGGAGGGGGATTCCCTCCCGTCAGGGCCACCTCCAACAACACCGGCGCATGATCCGACCAAGTGATCAGACCCATTTCCCCACAGGCACAGGCCCCAAGAGTGTTATCATCGACCAAAAAGAGATCAATTCTCGAGTAGGACCTGTGCCTGTGGGAAAAGAACGAAAAGTCTTTCTCTGATGCATGGAGGTAGCGCCAGATGTCGTGGAGGCGAAATTCCCTAATCAGGGGGCCCAGCTCCTTGCCCCTTCCCACGGACGGGGCAGTACTATCCATGAGTCTGCTGGGGACCAGGTTGAAGTCTCCACAGACAATCACCTTGCCGACTGCCACCTGCTTCAGACGTTCAAACCAGGACCTAAGGAATTTAATTTGCCCATTATTTGGTGTGTAGACATTTAGTAATGTGTAAACTGACCCTGCGATCTTGCATATCACAATAAGAGCACGACCCATAGGGTCAGGGATAACCTGAACCATTTGGAATTGCACAGAGTTTCTAATGAAGATTCCCACCCCTGCTTGATTCTTGTCAGGGTGGTTCGCAAAAACAAATGGGAAAACAGTCGGTGGCTCAGTCTGACATTATCTGCTGCTGGGACACCTGGACACATAGGATATCCGCTTTAGAGCGGAGGGCCTCTTTCCAGAGGTAGGAACGTTTGATAGGGGAATTCAACCCCTTCACATTAAGCAAAACAAATCTCATAGTCGTAGTTTTGTTTCCACAATTCACAGTGCCAGTATGATGGAATCAATGTGGAAGAGAACCCCCAGGGGGCAGGAGAGGGACAGGGAAAGAGAGGAGGATAGACGGATAGGGGGACAAGGAAAAGAAACAATACATATGGGGATAGAAGAAGAAACAAAAACACTGAACACAAATGTAAACTTAATTCAAGGCAAATTGCCAAGAAGCTGGGGAGAAAAGGGGGACTAGACCACCCCACCTCAATGGATTTAAGGCGGAACGGTCCCCCTGCAGGAGCTAAGGTCTAATACGACCTCCAAGGAGGACTCAGAACCTCCTGCTATTCAAGAGATCAGTCACAACCAGCCCTGTATGTTCATAATAAGTTCACAGCCCTTCAGACCTCTCCATCTGTTGTCTCCGGGCCTCGCATCTCCAGCGGGGCTCTTTTCGTTGGGGTCGCTGTGGCAGTCTTGGGGAAGTTCCAGTCTTGGAAGGCTTTTCTCATTTTAGAAGGGGAATTAAAGTATTGTCTCGAACCTCTGTAGCGAAATATCACCGACACAGGGAAACCCCAAATGTATGAGAACCCCTTGTCTCTCAGATTGGCACAGTAGGGGGCAAAGTCTCGTCTGCTGGCCAGGGTTCCGGGGGACAAATCTGGGAACACAGAGACCGCCCTGAAGGGAGAAGGGAGCTCCGGATGATTTCTCATGGCGGCCAGCAGCTTTTCCCGCGGTTTTGTAGAGGAGAAACAGACTAAAATGTCTCTCGGAACATCTCTGTTCAGTCTTGCAGGTTTAGGTAGCCGAAAAAGTTTATCAATTTTCCTTTCTGTGGCAGGCATATCAGGGAGAGCCACCTCCATAAAGGTTGTTACCATGGCCATGAGGTCTTCCTCCTCACCCCCCTCTGCAACTCCTCTCAATTTCACATTCTTAATACGATGTTTGTCCTGTAAATCACAGACAGCCGCCTGTAACTGCCGGACCTCTGAGTCCACCTCTGCAAAGTCATCTGCGAGGATGTTATGGGCTGCAGCAAAGTCCACCATTTTATGTTCAATGTGTCCTGTTCTCTCGCTTATAGCTGTTAGGTCTGCTCTTAGATCAGCAATCATGCCCCTCATATTCTCCTGCAGGGACCTGCGGAGGGATTCCAGGAAGCCTCTAAGACATCCCTTTGTCACTGGAGCCTCATCATCCTCTCTGGCTCCTGGGCCCCCTCCTCCATGCTGAGAGCGAGGAGAGCAGTGAGGTGTTGATTTTCCCGCCCCCTGTGCCATGCTGGAAGCAGCAGATCTCAGTGTCCTTTCTAGCCCAAAGAAATCTCTCACCGAGTGCTCGGTATCTCTGCGTCTGGAGCCGCCTTTAGACATCTCAGTCTGTTCCTGAGGTAATCCGATCTCACCCCAGCAGGTTTTGGAGATTGTAGTGGCTGTTATGTGCCGTTATCAGGGCTTAGTGTGCAGAGCTCCTCACTAAGCGTCCTGCTCCATCAGATGCAGGACACGCCCCCCATGAGTATGTTTCAATGGCAAACACACACCTTTGTGGCACCCCATGGGTTAATGTGCCACAATAACATCACATGGGTTCCCTCCCCACAACACACTGACAAACACTAGCACCTCTGGGCCAGGATGGGGAGCACAACCTGCTCTCTTAAATACTCCAGCTCATGAGGAAGTAGCTCAGTGCAGTACGGGACAGTACTGTGAAGAGCAGAGTTAGTTTCAGTTCCTGGGAGAACTGAGAGAGACTGCAGTGACAGAGAGAGGCTGTGCTAAGCTTCTCTGCAGTCTGCTCACGGATTTCAGGCCTAGTGAGGGTCTGAGGAAAGGAGCACTGAAAGACAGAGGAACACGTCTGGGAGCTTGAGTGCAACCACCACTCGCCCCAGAAGAGCGCACAGAACGGACACTGGATACGGCACTGTGTCTGGCACCCACAACACAGTGAATCCAGGAGTATTGGGGTCTCTAGACAGCCACAGTACCAGAGCGAAGCAACACGGCGGGTTCAGCACAGCACAGAGGACTTAAGTTGCCTAGCCAAGTGGTACCAGCAGAACAGAGAAAGAGTGAGACAGTCCAGCTAGACGCAGCAGCCAGGACACACACACAGCGCAGCACGAGGAAGCTGATGACCCGGACAGGGTGGGAGGAAAACCCAGCCCCTACAGACTCCGTGGACAATCTGCAATAACATCGCAGTAAAGCTTTGGAAACTACAAAACGTGAGTGTGTGTTCCTTCACTCGTCTCCACTATTCACCTCCATCATAGACTTTAACAACACTGCCCCGGGGAACACAGTTCTACCCACTGGAACTATTCCATCTGCGCTGCCATTACACCATCCCCGGAGGTTCTGCAGCAGCGGCGGGCCCATCACTGGCCGTACATAGTGGGTGGCGTCACGATAGACTATTCTCCCCTGTAAATACACCCTTTTATTTGCCAGGGCCCGGGACACGGTCCGGATCAGGACCACCCGTGACTTCCCCAATAGCAGGCACGGTCCGGTACCGAGTACCCTCGTCCCAGTGGGCTCGACACCTTCACATGTACATGTACCAAACAACACACTAATGTCTGTTTATTGGCCTACAGCACAAAATGTGTATTTGGCCACCATTGTGATATGTCACAAATGTGCATTGCCTTGTTGCTTACCCAGAAACATGAAGATGTAGGAAACAGTCATTTGGGCCACAAATGTTGACGCCTATACTCAGCCTTTACCTATGTATATATTGCCCTAAAGGTGTGTCCAGAGTGTAAATGTGACAAGTATATATCAGTGCCATGTTGCACACACACATGACACCCTGCCCCACATATGTGTCACCTGACACACGGAACAATGTTGCCACGCAATGATGTCACAACTGGACACTCACTAGTACATGTACACTATGTGTAGGCAGCCATGGTGCAAACACTAGTAGCTTACTGGCATATCTAAACTTAAAAACACAACCACCTACCATGTCAAGCCAGGTTTGGCGACTAAAATACATATCTTACCACTCTAGTTGTACTCCTGTCACAAACCATAGTGGGCCCTACCCACAGTATATGCCTACAACATGACCTTCTACCCTATCTGTCATGCTGGAACTACCATAGTACAACACACATAAGTTGTCCTCCCTATGTTGTGTTCCTTTGTTCTTAAAGCTGTGTCATCTGTGTTTTTCAATACAGATGAGGATGATTCGGCCTTGGAAGAGGGGCTCCAGTCCCCATCGGCACCTGGCCCACCTACACCACTGTCCCCGAGGGCCCAGCAACACCATCCCCACCCACGACTCCACCATACCCAGGGCCATAGGGTGAGCGCATGGCCTCACCTGCAGTGTCTGAAGATTTGGCTGCTCCCAGCCCAGGCCCCCTTGTGCAACACAGCCCCATCCTGTGTCCACACCCCCCCAGCCCAGGAGTAACTCCACCACCCAGTGTGTCCAGCTCTGTGGCGAGCCCTGGGGTGGCCATGTCCCCACACCCTCCAATGGAGCCTGCCTTTGTTGGATATGGTGGTAATTGTTGTTGTTGCTGCATACGGCCTTTACACTGTAATTAGTGTTGTGTTCTGTGGCCATCAGTATTGGCTTATTGTGACAGGTTATTTTGTAATTATTTTTGGCAGACGGAAAAGGTGCACGCTCCGCTGGATGGACTCTGAGCCCATCTCCATCACCTCCTCATGGGAATGATGATGGGGAGGAAGAGCGTAAGTACTATCATTTAGTGTGAGTCCAAAAACCATCGCTAGCTACTGTCTAAATCTAATGTGTGG